>OY856187.1:426581744-426626291 GCA_963693315.1 Diogma glabrata
TACTAGAATTTTTTCCATATGATTTTTATTTAGTACTAACCTTCAAACGATACGTGTATAAATTTGACAGCAATCTGACTATTGATTCGTGAGTCATAGCATTTTGTGTGAAGCAACTTTTGTTTTTGAAAAAAAAATGGAAAAAAGTGAATTTCGAATTTTAATAAAGCATTGCTTTTTGATGAAAAAAAATACAGTGGAAACCAAACAATGGCTTGATAAACATGAGGCTGTTATTCCAGAAAACATAAAAAAACTCCACAAATTGGTTATGAACGATCGCAAATTGAAGGTGTACGAAATAGCTGACATTGTAAAGGTAGCAGATGGTAGTGTTTTTACCATTTTACATGAACATTTGGGTATGCGAAAGCTCTGTGCAAATTGGGTGCCGCATGAGCTCACAGTCGACCAAAAACAACAACGAATCGATGCTTCGGAGGAGTCTATGGCACTGTTAAACCGCAATAAAATGGAATTCTATCGTAGATATATGACAATGGATGAGACATGGCTTCATAATTACACACCAGAATCCAAAAGACAGTCAGCTGAGTGGACAGCAGTCGACGAACCGAATCCAAAGCGAGCAAAGACGCAACAGTCGGCCGGTAAGGTGATGGCGTCTGTATTTTGGGATACGAACGGAATAATATTCATCGACTATCTCCAAAAAGGAACCACCATCAACAGCGACTATTACTGTGAACTTTTGGATCGATTGAAGGCTGAAATCGCAAAGAAACGGCCACAATTGCAAAAGAAAAAAGTGTTGTTTCACCAAGATAATGCACCGTGTCACAGATCGATGAAAACGATGGCAAAATTGAATGAATTGGGCTTTGAATTGCTTACCCACCCACCATATTCTCCAGATTTAGCCCCCAGCGACTTTTTCCTGTTTTCAGATCTCAAGAGAATGCTTGCTGGAAAGAAATTTAAGTCCAATGATGAAGTAATCGCTGAAACTGAGGCCTATTTTGACGAGAAAGAGAAATCATACTATAAAAGTGGTATAGAAAAGTTGGAAAATCGCTATACTCGTTGTATCGCCCTCGAAGGCAACTATGTTGAATAAAAAAATCGAGTTTTGTCAAAATGTTGTTTTTTTCTTACTTATCCTACGGACTTATTGAACGACCTGTTATAGGCGAAACTGTTCAAAATGATGAAGAGATGTTACAAAAGTGTTTGGATCAAAAATTACCAATTCAGCCTCTTTTGTTAATTACTGGATCTATAACAAAGCCAATAATAGTATGCTTTGATAATCTACGGTATGAAGTTTATACAACATGGAAAGCAATTGATGTGTGCTTCAAAATATTTTATTTATTCAACTTAAAATATCCGCAATCAGCAACCAATTTTGGAATTTTATCCAAAAGTATTTTTATACATTGAAAGGCGATAAAGAGCACATTATTCGGTCAATTTGTTGATTGATTTGTTAAATTCAAATCAATAATATATATTATTAGTTTAGCTATGTAAATTTATTTTTTAATTAATAAAAAATATAGTAAAATATAATAAATATTAATATATTTTTTATTTTATATACGCACATAGACTCCTTTTTTTCTTTTAATTTTTGTCACATTTAAATTTAAAAATACTTTAGAACAAAATTATGAATTATTTTAAAATTAAAACTGTGAAATATAAATACTTTAAAATTAAATGAAAATAATTGAAATAAATAAAATCGTTAATAAAAAATGTATGCTCTCTTTTATTTAAAAAGTGTAAAATATAAGTTCCATTATTAATTTAATAAGTTTCATTATTAATTTAATAACATCTTATTATTAATTTAACAAGAACCAATTATTAATCTAATTAGATTGTATTATTAATCTGATAACCTAATATTATTTTAAAAACAACTTTATTATTATAATAATATATGTCATTTATCCAATGGATACCTAATATAAATGTAATCCCTTATGTTATTATTTCAATAAGAATTTTTATAAATATAAAAGCTATCGTTTTTAGATTTAAAATTTAAATTTTTTTTGTTAGTAAATATTACGAACAAATAATATTAGTTTAATAATGGCTGTTATTACGAAATTAAAGAAAATAATCACAAGTTGTGATTAGCTGTATAATAATCACCAAATTATTAATCTAATGGCTATTTTGATAGTTTTTAATAACAGAATTCTCTGAGTGTAGTATTGAATTTTAACCAAATGAAATTTATTAAAATGAAATAGGGCTCAGATCAGGACAAATAGCGGATACCTTAATTGGAAAATCAGATATGATTCTGATCCGTCTCCTGGTGCGGCATTTACTACTAGGGATGAGAGAGGTTTGAAATCTGGACCGGATCAGGACAAATACGGCACGCCCTAGTAGTAAAATCAGGTATGATTTCTGATAGGGTCCGGATGTAAATGTCCTATTAGGATTTACCTTATTACACCCTGATCCGGCCAGGATCATAATAGGGCATACCTGAAGAAATTGCTAGTCGGGAAGTTAAGCACTACTTACCAATATGTTACGGGTTAAATTAATCTACGGCATTAGAATGGGTTATTAGATTATATACGATCCACTTGGGAACTATTTTTCGCATAGAAAGAAATTAATGCAACTTATTTTAAAATAAAAACTTAAATTTTTTTTTAACCACGTAGAGATAGTCACTCCCTTCTTGAAGTTGAACCCTGTTAAATTTCGGATTATTTAAAATTTTGTTACTCCTAAGAATACTGGATAAAGATAAAATCTAACTAACATCCGACTAAAAAATCAACAAATAACTTCGATTATTTAAGTTGATAAAAAGTAATCAATCTTTTCTGGTCACCAAACCCATTTAGTATCTTCGAATTAAAACTTATTTGATTTACCCTCTTGATTTCTATTCACCCCGATCAAAAATTCAATTTCTTCTGATTGTTCGTTATTTCAATATTTTTTTTATTTTAAAAATAAAAATAAAATAAAACATAATTTAAAAGGAATTGAACTTAAATCTTTAATATTTCATCATATCTTAACAAAATAAATCTTCAAAAATTGTCGACCCTTGAAATAAGTAATAGTCTATAACACCGATAAAAAACAAAAATTATTTCAAGAATACCCTCAAGAAATGAAAATGCAACAAAAATTTAATTTCCTTAAGACAAACCATGAAAACTGATTTCAATAATTTGTTCATTATGTTTATGAGTATTTTGGGAAATGAACATTAGATATACGATTAAGTGATACATTTTAGGTTTAGGAGGGTAGGAGTAGTATTTGTTTGGTTTCATAAATTTTATCCATAGTACTGGAAATTTTATACATACAATAAAGTTTTGAAAGAGAGATGATTTAATTTATAGATAAATTATTGATGAATGGATATTATATATTGAAAATTAAATCTAATCATTTAAGCATGACACTAAGAGAGTTTACAAATTGCTAGTTGGCGAGTTTAAGGACTGGCTAGTAGATTGTAAAGTAGTCAACCAATCAACTTTTTGGGTAGATCTGTTAGTTGGATAGTGAACTTGATTACACTAGACGAATTTATAGCTCCTAGTAAACTCTCTGGCTGTATATTGTAAACTATCTTATAGTTATCGATGCTTTAAAGAAAACGAAAATTATAATTTTTAATTTTCAGCATAGTACATATGAGGTTTGTTCAGAAATTTGTTTGAATTTATCGTAAATATTTTCTGTTTTCATGAAAACTGTCATTGTTGTCTTTGTTTGTTAATTTGTATTTCCTATGGAGTAAAAGATGGATGCAATCCGCTCTCGAATATGAGGGAGTAAAATTAAACTTTATATACAACTCGTGAAAACAAATATTAAATGTATTAATATTTTAATCAATAACAAATTGTAGTTGTCATGATATTTTTGTTTGTTTTTTTACAAAGCTAATCAAAGCAAATTTACGCTTCAACAAATGTTTAAATATCTATATGTCCCTTAACGATCGAAAGCCGCCAAAGAGAACAGTTAAAAATATTAAAATATCTGAATTTTCGTCCGAAGTCAAACAACTAGAGGAAAATAGACATGTAGAGAATTAATTATACTCATGAATGATTCTTTCACAGAAATGCTCTTTTTGACAAAGTCTGTACGAAGTAATGAGCTATGTTAGAGTTGTATCCTCAATTACCAAAACGACAGCAGAAAATATTTTCTTAATATTCTGCATTCTGATTGAAAAAATGTTTAAAAAATCAAATTAATGTTCACTAATTTTGGGAATGGCATCACTTTTAAAGGTAGACATAACATCGATTTAATCATATTGTTTTTGTTAATTCCATGTTACTTTTCTCACCTTTTAAAACCCATTGGCTCACCTTTTAAACCAATGGCTTCATACAACAGCTGTTCACACACCACAAAAATTCTACGAATAAACAAAATGAATAAACTTGAACAGTAATCCTCTTTTGATTATGTATATTTTTCAAATAATTTTCATTTTTCTCTTTTAATCTAAAATCCAAACAAACAATCTCAATCAATTTTTTTTTCTTTTTTTGTTAATCACAAAAACTAAATATTTACAAAAATTTTGAACATTGACTGATATTGTTGGTAATTTGATAATGCCTAAAGCTTATAAAATATTTATGTTTGTGTTTTGTTCTTTCGTAAGTAACATCGGTAACCACAAATATTTATTTCCATACGAATTCACTTTTATCCCCCATTTCATACCCTAATCTATCTCAATGTTATACATGTTAAACTAAAAGAAGGGAAACTCGGTCAAAAAGTTTAAAACGGACTATAAATTTTAAAGTTATGTGAAAAGAGGGCATCCTGAATGAGGTGGATATGAAACGTTGGAAATGATGTTTAAAAAGTTTTTATATTCGTTTTCATTTGGCTTTGGGATTTGATTAAGAAACCGTAATCTCCTTTTCATATACAAAACCGCAATTTTTTTCAACTGTAAAATATTAAAATTAAGAAAAAGGATCATGTAAAATATGATATATACTTAGGAAAGGCTCCCCATCTATTGTTTGCTTATATTTTTTATTTTTATATAATTTCGTAGCCTCCAACTGCCGAATTATTACAGAATTATATACTTTGTTGATAGAAACATAATCGACGTTTGTTCTTTTATTTAAATTTTTAACGCAATTCCTGATTAGATTTTGTCGTTTTGTATTTGACTGCTATGTTTCGTTTACAGGATTTAAATATTTATATTTTATAGATACAATTAAACGAGCTTTGAAATCGAGCTTCGTTGATTAATGTCTCTTCAACAATACTTAAAAATGGATACACGTATTAAACATTACGAGATTCTATATTACAAAATTAATATTCAGCTATCCGCAGAATATAAATACACTTTAAGGATGTATAGATAGTCAAATCGCGTAGTACATCTAATAAAATTTCAAACAAATTATTATGTAAAAATTTCAATACAGGAATGCTTTTTATCAATTACAACAATTTTCTATGATAGAATATTTCCAAAATATTATATAATTTCATAGTACTAAAAAATATGTGTCTCTAATTTGATTACAAATACTATATGGAAAAGTAGATCTGGCAACGTCGCAGTCAGTCAGATATATTTATTATTTTAATTTAAAATTATTTTGTTTTATTGTTGCGTGCCCTATAGGAATAAATAAATATATTTATTATTTTATTTTAAAATCTGATTGTCACGATATCTTATTATGAACACGAACGATGAAAAAAGACTTTTCTTTGACCGACACAAACAACGTTGCCAGATTTTCTTACTGCAAATGGCGGTCAGCTCTCCGGTGTACTCAGCAGATTTTATAAATTTTTAAATTAAATATTTACGTCTGACTGCCGGTGACACCGCTGTTTTTTGGGCTCAAAAAATCATAAATCGCACAGAGAAACTGTGTTTTTTCGGATGCCTTTGCAAGAACATTCTGAATTTTTGATTTTTCTAACATATTTTGATACTTCCGCCGAATATTACATAGAGTGAATGATAACTTTGAAATTAATTATTTCGCGAAAATTGTCGGTGAGATCCAAATTTTTTGATTTCAACCGATGCAGGAACGTTTATTCTGTAATATATTTTAAAATCCGACGTAAATCTTTGTTTTCATAAATGTTATACACACCCTTATAGTCGATTTAAATTAGGTTTTTACTTCTAAGTCCTCAAGGACAGCTCCGATTTTGATGATTTTTTTTTAAATGCGTGTTTTTATATATTATTTGAAATCAGAAACATTACAATGAGTGCAATTAAATATTTATATTGTTTAAATAATAAAAACATAATTTATGGAGCGAAAAAATTTTGTCTCGGTATTTATTAACTTTTAAATAGTATAAATTAAAAAATTTGTTTTTTTTTCTTTTTTAATTTTTAAAAGCTTTAAATTATACGAATATTGTAAGAAAAAATTGTAAACAATTATAAATGATTTTACATTTAAATATGATAATATATAATTCTAAATTCAGGAAATTCGATAATTTTAATTCGATGATTAAAGTGCAAAGAAGTCCCCATATAATGAATATGCATTTCCATAATCCCACAAAAAAAATAAAGTCCTATTTTCATCTAATTTAAATTATGTGAGTTTAACATGTATGATTCATAGTAACATAACTCTCTCAATTTTAAAATTACAACTTCCATTAAAAACTCGATTTATAGGTACTTTCAAGGCTATAAGATGATATATATTCCAACATGCCTACACCCTTCACCTTCAAATTTTTAAGGGTTGAACGACTCGAAAGGAGTGATCCGTGCACTATAATGCAAACTTGAAACAGTTATGTCTTTGGTATTTTTTATCCCACAGAAAACAAAATAAAACCAATTTATGGTTAAGAAAAAACCTACGTTTTGTCTGGAGTAGTTTTTTACGTATATTTGTTAGTTTTAGAGTTATGTTGAACAGAAGGTACTTTCTTACAAGGTTGGCAAATATCATGATATTTATATAAATATCAAAATATCCGATATATATCAGATATATATCCGATATATATCATGTTCTGATATTTATTTTTGAATAAGTTGTTTATCTTAAATATTATTCAATATATAGCCCTTTCCACAGTTGTATGCAGTGCAGCGCATCACTCCCTCGTTTCTTGCCTCTTTGCCAATAAACTAAATTCAAATATAACAACTCCAATTTAGTTTATAAGCAATTTATCAAACTATTCGTCTATATCTTCGATTGCACAAGTCCAAATGACGAATACGCTTTCTTGCTTTGTTTTGTCTTGTTTATTTGGCCAAATCGCTGATTATGCGATTTGGTACGATTATGCGATACCTATACAAGATTGGACAACTGGTCCAGTAATGGTCCATGGCTGGCGACCAGCAATGGTAGAGTTCTGGCAACCATAACTGGACCATAAACATCATGTAACTGAGTGATAACTTTGAACAATAAATTACTGCCATGCAATGGCCCATACAAGGTTATACAACTGGTCCAGTAATGGTCAATTACTGCCCACCAGTAGTTCAACAATGGCCAGGTACTGGCAACCATGACTCATAGTAATGCCTACTGGCAACTATGACTCGGTCATTAACATAATTTTCCTTTTTGATAACTTCGTACAATAAATGGCTGCCATTTTTTTCCAGAGAGAAAAAGAGCAATGGCCCATACAAGGTTGTACAACTGGCCCAGTAACAGACCAATAATGATGACCCGTATTACAGCAATGACCAAGTACTGGCCACCATGACAGGGCCATAAAAGAACATAAAATATTATCATATGCAAATTTAAATAAATTAAATACAAAATAATTAAAATAAAGTAAGTGTTCAGAGAAAAAAAAAATTTAAAACTTATACCAATTTTAACATTACATATTATCAGTCTTTCAGCAGAAATGCGATAATTAAACTATAGGTGAAATTTTTCAAACTATACATTTCTAAAATGTATAACACTCTAGTGTATTTTAACCAAATGACAAAGATCGGCCAATTTATGGTCCAGTACTGGTCCAACAACAATAGCCGATTGATGTTAACCATTAAAGTGCCATTACTTAGCCATTTAAAGTAAACTGAACTGGTTATTTTCTATAAACTAGATCGGGTGGTGATTCATGGTTCCAGAAATGGCCCAATAACAATAGCCATGAATTGTTTACCATTCACGGGCTAGTGCTTGGCCATTCAAAGGTAACTAAATACTGGCTATTTTCTGTTAACCATCGATCGGCCGATTAATGGTTCTAGTACTGTCCCAATAACAAAAGTCAAGTGCTGTTAACTATTAATGGACTAGTGCTTGGCCGTATTTCAAATTCTGGAAAACCCTGCTTAGGAAGTCATTCCATTCCACCACACCATTGGTGGTGTATTTCCAAACTGAAATTGAAATACATATTTTGGAAACGGTGTAGATTTAGTTAAAAGCGCCATTACAAATGGAATGAACACTGAAATAAGTAGTTACGTATTTAAATAAGGAAATATATGCTGCATCTCTTTGGTGATTATTGAGCCGTTTACCTAAAAATCGATATTCAAGCACAAATTAGCTAGGTGATGAGGTGCATTTAAAGCCTTGTCTCTCCTCCGATAAAGTTTTTTAGCTTCTAAAGGTTGTTCTAGTTTAAGATCGACAGCCAGTTTATGCCAAATTTCAACTACAACGGCAATAGTCGTTTTATCTCAATGAGCTTTGTCTAAAGCGTCTGCTATTGTCTTTAGATAACAAAGCATATGTTTAGCATTCATTACAATGTTTATGTCATAAGATTAGTTTTGTCAGAATCTATGTCAGCTTTATGATCTTGGCATAGCTGAACTTGGCATAGCTGAGGTTACCTCGATTTGGCATGCGTTTTGCAAGCAGTGCTGCAACTGTTAACAGTTTTTTCCAACTTTAAGGTAAGAATAATTATTTATTTATTTTTTATAAATATCATGATATATATCAGGGAATAAATATCGTGATATATATCAATGATATATATCGGATATATATCATTGATATATATCATGCCAACCTTGCTTTCTTATGAAATTTGAAAATTCATTTTTCATTATTATCAAACTTTTTTCGGAAAATACGTATTCTAATCTAGCAAAACTTCTGGATCACATAGGTAAAACTAAAATACAGCTAGTTGTAAAGGGGCTATGGTCAATATAAATTCTATTGGGAATGACAGAGATTTTAACGCTGAGTTTCTATTTTGAATTCGAAATGCCCGCATCGTAACTTGGTTTTTTTAATGCAAACGACTTGAAAAGTGCCCATTTTAAAAGTCTTTCTAATCATTACAAAAAAGTATGACAGTTTTGTCCGAAAAATGCATTGCTTTTCCGTTATTTAACGTTGAATTCTTCGAACCAAGTCGTTAAAAAAATGTCTCGTCATAACTTGCTTCATTTTGGACCTACAACCCTCATAAAAACAACAATCTCTTCGTTTTTTTAAGTTTCATTTTTGTTGATTACCAAATTTTTGATAGAACGCTAAGTTTAAGTTATTTTCGAAAAACTATCAAAAACCTTGCATTTTCAACGGACAATATAAGTTTCCAATCGCGAATAACTCGAAAAATATTGATTTATCGAGAAAACCTTATACAACATTTTATACTTCAAATGTGTCCTTTTATCTATTTTTGGTGTTACTTTGAGTGAAAAATATTCCGCCCTCGAGAAGGGGTGGAATCCCAGGATAATAGGGCACATCAGCGCCATGCCACTTTCGTTCCTTGAATTATTCCTAAACTACTCACCAAATTTCATGTTAATCGGACAAGGTTAAAAGAACGCAGAGCGGAAAACGTGTCTTCGTAAAACTCAGCAAAGTGTCTATATTAATGACAAATGCACACAGAAGTTAGACATAGCGCGTACATATTTTGCTACTCTTATAATACCATATTTTTATGTTATTATTAAATGAAATTTTCTATAAATTTTAACTTAACAATTCTTTTATTGCATAAATTTTGTTAAGAAAAATAATTTGTTCATAAATTTTGTTTATATTGTTTAAACAATACAAATATTTATTTGCGCACATTGTAATGTTTCTGATTTCAAATAATATATAAAAACACACATTTAAAAAAAAATCATCAAAATCGGAGCTGTCCCTGAGGACTTAGAAGTTTTACGGATTTTGAAGCTAATTTTACTCGACTATTAATGAAAAATTGAAAAACATTTACTAAAATTCTTTTTCATTTCATATGACATTATTTTAAACTTAAAAGCTTGTTTGTTGTTTATATGATATACTTATGTATATATTTTTATCTGTATATGGTTTACTAAAACTTCAATCTAAATAATTTGAATACGCAACAAGAAATTCGGGTAATTTTTTTAAATCATTCATTTTGTAATTTTTTTCAATCATTCGTCGTTTTGTATCAAAACACAAAGTTTAATATTATATTATAAAATTATATTGATTTCCCTAATGGGAAATCAAATCTAAATGTGTTAAGCTAAGTTTGTTGACAAAATCAATATCAATTACATTTTGATGTAAAATATGAAAATTTATTTTAAATATATATAAGTAATACTCAAATAAATCCTCTTTCTTGAAATGAATGAAAAATGAAATAAAAGAAAAATAATATTAATATTGATATTGATATTTACAAAACCGAAATAAGAAAAATTTGCATTTAATGTTTGAAATTCGTTCTTGGTTTTGAATGAGTGTGTGTGTGTGCCGTGATTGGTGTTTTCTTTGCAGCCTATTGAGGGAGAAGAAAACGTATATTCTTATTCAAATAAAATAAAAATGATGTTTTATCATTCAATGATAGATAACCAACACAAAAATGTTTACTGATTTTAAATACCGAGAATTGTAAAACCTTGTTTTCTATATAATCAGTTTTTCGTAATGGCTGACTTTTTCAAATTTTTAAAAACTATAATGGGAAAATAATAAGAATGCCCCTTTTTATTTATAAATTATGATTTGGCAAATTTACAATTTGATTCTGGTTTGGGCTTTTTTTGGAAATGTTGGCAAGCCTTTTGGGATTTGGTTGGGTATTATTCAGGAATCAAGAGAAAAATGAAATACCACAGACCAGGGTTGCATTGATTTAAATCATTTGATTTAAATCAGTGATTTAAATCAGATTTAAATCAACTTGATTTTTTTAAAAAAATCATTGATTTAAATCAAATGAAGAAATTTCTAAAATTTTTATCAAATTCAAAAAAAAAATTGTTTTTTTTAATAAAATGTGGTAGGAATTTTAACATGTGTCACAACAACACATAGAAACCTAAAAACCTAGGTCCCACAACAACATGCGTTCTAAGAATATGATGAACGAAATACGCTCACCATTTTTTAATTTATACCTGACTCTGAGCTATCTTCACCTAATCAACGGCATCTGTATCAAGTCACGCTAAGACAATTGAATCGTGCTTGTGACCGGAAACAACTGAAAATAATTAAGATGTTAGCCTATAGTCGTAAAACTTCAACAACAAAGTCACAGATTAAACCACAACTAGAAATGTTGACAAACCCACATAAAAAGCATGAACAGATTCCGGAAATGAATCTAGAAATAATAAATAATTACATATCAAATATAGAGTATTAAATGCAAATCAGTACAACCCGCTTACGAAAAAAAAACATTTCCCCTAAAAACTAACCGCACTATTAAGATCTTGAAGGAATTAAATCCTACACACTTTCCTGACATAAGTTATTTACAGTTGTTTGTTCCATATGACTTGCCGTTTAATGCTAACCAGTTATCTACATATCCGAGGAACTTTTCGAACCTGCAGAATTGGATCCCTGACATCACTCTTAAGCAGTGACAAATTATCTTAGTTTGACAATTAAGCTTTTCATGTCGCTAGAACAACATACTGGTTGTTACATACTGTCAGTGTAAAAATCTAGTAACTAAAAACTGTTACTTAACTTTTGTTTAGCCTTACCTTTCATAAAATATAACCAAAGCTAATGATTTATATAAAGTTTTTTTTAAAGTTTAAGTTAACGTAGCATAGGGATATACAATTTCTTAAAAAATTATACTACATTTTTTTAAAAATCAAAAAAATCCGATTTAAATCAAAAAAAGCGATTTAAATCAAATAAATTTGATTTTTTTGATTTTTTTAAAAAAATCAGATTTTTATGCAACCCTGCCACAGACTGACTAATGGCTATTGTTTTTATGCAACTATTTTGTTTTACTTTTGGTTTCATAAGTATTTCAAATTTATTTTTTTACGATACCGATACAATTACCGTACCGATACGATACAATTATATTTTTTTACGATAGTACTTATATATGAAAAAGCAATTTTCAGGCAGGAGGGTTAACCTTTGAAACTGGCATTTTTTCTCTCTAGCTATGATCTTTTCATGTAATATTACATCCTTTAAATCACAGCAACCAAGTGAAAATACAATATGAGTTTTATGCTGTGTGCCTCACACCAACTTTTTGAGCTAAATCAGTGACTTATCATTTCATACCCAAGTTGTGCTATTGACCACCAGGCGGCGGACGAAAAGTCTCCTCGTCAGCTTGCTTTTCAATTTAGTTGTCAATTTATTGAAACGTCAATATATTTAAAAACACTTATTTAAAAAAAATGGAAAATAATTCAAATTTATACAAAAGAAAATATTCGGTATGATGTAAGTATTTAAAAAAAACAAGCTCCCAAATACAATTTCATTATCATCCTCCATTATGACAATGTTTACAAATTTTGACATTTAAAATGATTCTAATTTAAATATGAGGTCAGGCACAGGTTGTACGTTTGATACGAGTGACATCTATGAATAGCATATGTGCACTCGCAATTAATTTAGAAAAGTCAGTGATTTAGCAGAAAATACTAGTGTGAGGCACACAGCATTAAATGGTATATTGTCGTTTTCTAATTTAATAAATTATAACTCATATCGTTTATATTTACTATAGTAGAAAAAGTTGGATCACCAACGCGAGATGAAAACGTTGTTTGTTCGTGAAATTAACCCTTCGACACTAGGGTGTCTCGAGAACAAATATCAGAGTTCACTCACAAAAAAAACGGTGTTTTCATCTTTTGTTTCATGATAGAAAAATAACTTTTTGACTTTGTGAAATGTTTTTTTTTTTAAATTTCAAATACAATACTGTTACGATTACAGAAAAATCCAGACGATTACAATCACTTCCAGACAAATCAAATCACAACAAAACGCAACAACAAATTAATGAAATGAACAGTGTTGTTGTTGTATTTCTTAGAACTTGGGTCAACATAAATTTACTTTACGAATCAAATCATCATAACGTAAAATAATCGAATATTCTAGTCATCTAGTGTTTTCTCAAGGTTTCTAAAAAGTGACTTCGAATGGTCGAGAACTATGCAGAATTGTATATAAGCAATTTACCTCTTGTTGTTTTTAATTAGTTTTATTTTAAACGTGTGACGGCAAAGTTAAAATTATAAAAGTGATATTTAAAATTAGTTTTCGTCAATAAAGTTTAAAGTGTTATTAAGTAGAAATAATTTGTATATTATTTTAAACGTTGTAACGTAAACGGCTATAATACTGACATAGGCGGCAATACTGACACATACAGCATATTTGTCAGTTATTAAGAATATTTTTTATATATAGTAGGCTTTGATTTTCCAGTTAAATTCAAATATTCAATATGCATCTTTTTTTTCACTGTAAAAGCAAATTTCTATAAAAAATACTTAAAAAATCAGTTGAAACATAAATGTGGTCGCGATTGCAGGTATAATACTGGGAATAGCTTAAAATTTTGACTTAAATTTTGAAATTTCATTTTTTTTGAATAATTTCTATGTAAGTATGAATTAATAACTAATTTTAAATGAAATGTGTTGTCTTGTTAATTAGTTTGATTTATTTAAGTGTATAAATATTAAAAAAGTGGAATTAAATACGATTTTTAATTAAAATAGTTCTGTCAGTATTAGGAACAAACGAATAACTTATATGTTTCTTTTATTGACACACATGTCAGTATTAGGTCACGAAATAATATTTTTATAACTCTTATTACGAATTAAATATATAATTGTTTTTTAAAATTATTTTTGATTCTTTTTTTAATATATTGTATGTTTTTATTGACCTAATTATGACACTACTATTTCACAATAATTAAGGCATAAATCTTATTACATGAACTAATGTCAGAATTAGGTTCATTTTTAGCTCAGTATTAAATCCATAAATATGTCAATATTATGTTTTTAAGTTTTGTAAATCTTTTTTTTTAATTTATACTATTTAATTCCATTTTAAATACTTTCTGCATAGTTTAATTATTGCAAAAGTAGTTAAATATTTGTAAACATAAATCTGACTTTAACTTTTAGCATTCATTTATTATAATAGAAGCACTAAAAGTTATGTGTCAATATTATATACAAGTATATGTCAGTAAAAGAAAATATTTATTTATTAGAATGGCAACAAAATCAAAGCGTCTTCAATATAGCCGGGAGGATCTTAAGACTGCACTTGAATGTATGGCTAATGGAATGTCCACTTATACAGCAAGTAAGAAATATAATATTCCCAGAACAACATTGTTGTATAAGCACAGAGGTGTATATGATCCTGATGCAGCTATTGGACACCCAACAATTTTAACAGCTACAGAAGAATTGAAAATTAAAGACTGGATCGTACATATAGCTAAAACTGGTTTTCCGGCTACCAAAGATCAACTTCTGGACAGTGTGCAGCTTCTAATTAAACATCTCAAGCGCAATAATAATTTTAAAGATGGTAGACCAGGTAGGCGATGGTATGAAGGTTTCTTAAAAAGAAATCCTGATATTTCAGAGCGCGTGTCTTAACATTTAACAAAAAGTCGTGCCATTATTAGAGAGAACCATATACGTGAATGGTTTCAACAAATTAATTTATATTTTACGGAGAATATAATTACAGATCCGAAACGAATTTTCAACTGCGACGAGAGCGCGTTTTTGTTAGCCCCGAAAGGGCTTGTGTTTTAGCAGCTAAAGGTTCTAAAGCTGTTTACAACATGACCAACAATGACGAAAAAGAGTGTCTTACAACACTAATTATGGTGAGTGCTGCTGGGGATATTCCACCGCCAATGATTGTTTATAAATATAAAAGAATTCCCTTTGCATTAGGGCGAAAAATGCCTAAAGGTTGGGGAATGGGCTGCTCCGATTCTGGGTGGATGACCGGCGAAGTATTTTATGAATATATAGCAAATGTCTTTTACCCTTATTTAAAAGAAAGTGCTGCTAAGTTCCCAATAGTTTTATTCTTAGACGGGCATGTTTCACATTTATCTCTAGCATTAAGTGAATTTTGCAAGGAAAAAGAAATTATATTAATTGCACTTTACCCAAATGCAACTCACCTTTTGCAACCACTAGATGTTGGTGTTTTCCGGCCTCTTAAACTAGAATGGAAAAAAGCTGTCCACAAATGGAAAATTCAAAATGAGGGGCAAAAATTAAAAAAAGAGGATTTTGCTCCATTATTAGCACAAGTTTTACCAAAGGCAGCCACAAAAATAGTAATTGAAAGTGCTTTTCGAACATGCGGCATATATCCATTTTCAGCTAATGCTGTTAATTATCACAAAATGCTAAAGATTCAACAAGTTTCAACATCAACACCTAAGACAACATTCCCGGTAAAAACTAAATCATTTTTGGAAACATTTGAATCATTTTTAACAAAAAACCAACTTAAGTCGTTTAAAGAAACCGAAGATAAATGGTGTGGTATCAAAGAGGATGAAAATTTGTACCATGTATGGGTTGATATCAATCGTACATTTAAGATGCAGCGAGAACACCTAGAATTTTCCAAAGTAACTGATTTAAATGAGGATTCAGATTCAAATTCCATAACTGGTGCTGAAGCAGAGCAAGAAATATCTGCTCCAGCAATAGGGGATACAACTTTGAAAAACAACATAGACTTAGATGCGGCATTCGAGAATTATGAGATGGGCCATTTCTGGCAAAAAATTGATGGGGTTGGTGAAGTTTTAAATATGTCAATGGTTACATGTCAAGAAAATCCTACAGAAAATGAAATTGTGGAACATCAAACTGCGAATGTTGTTTACGTTGAACCTTTAAACACTCCTCAAAAAGAAGAACAGGAGTTTTTGGCAAATATAGAAACGCCATATAAAAAGAGTTTCTTTTGGCCCGAACCTAAAATTAATAAAGATAAGGTTCAAAAGGTTCAAAAACGCATACCGACTGTAATTGTTTCCTCAGATGAATACATTAATTATAACTTAAAAAAAAAATTAGATAAAGAACAAGAAATAAACGAGAAACTAGAAAAAAAAATGAAAAGGGAAGCAAAAAATAAATTAAAAATACAAACTGTAAAAAAATGTAAAATTGAAAATGTGCCACCAATTGATAACACTTCTTTAGATATCAACCAATTAAAGCTGGGAAACTATGTAATTATTCGATATGAAGGGGAGTATTTCCCCGGTATTGTTTTAGAGATTTTGAATAATGAACCTTCCGTCAAAGTTATGGGAATGAGTGGACCCAATTTGAAATGGCCTGTAAAGGAAGATATTCTTTTCTATCCAATTCAGGACATCGTCCAAGTTATTTCGGAACCCAAGCTGCTTAACTGTCGGGGAATTTACTCGGTCCCAGAAATTTTGAATTTTAGGAAATAAGTAAACATTTGTGTTTGGACCATATATATTAAATTAACTACTTATTTATTTATATATTATATTAATTTAATTATTTTGTGATAGCCAGAAGAGCTTTTTATTTGGTTTTATTTGTAAAAATTTGCTAATATAACTATATTCTAACTTATAGTATAGTATTTATTTATTTTTTTCTTTTATTTTATTTGTGAAAATGTTCTAATATAGTATTATAATAATTTAACTGTTTTGTAGCCAGAATTAAGAGCTGTTTTGTTTTTTATTATATTTTATTTTTATTTTGTATTAATATTAAATTTTTTTCAATAATCTAAATACTTACTTGTTTTATTTTTCAAAATATATTTAAAATTACCTAATAACACTATTATATACTCTATATCCTAAAGTGATATGTCAGTATTAAAAACCAAAAGTGTCAGTAATAGACTCAACAAATTTTAATAGTGTCAGTATTAGATACAATTTTTTCATTTTATTAAATATTTAAAATAATATACTAAAATAGGATTTAATTTATTCTTTTTTTAATTAAATTAACTAAATATAACCTAATTTATATAAAAAATACGAACCTATGGTAAAATTAGCATATCTTATATTAAAAAACCAAGATCAAACTTGGATTTGTCGCATCATATGTCAGTATTACAGCCGTTTACCTTATTACTGGAAATTTCTACAATCAAACGTTGGAGTTTCTGAAGCTGTTGAAAGGATATTCTAGTTAGGAATATTGTTTGCTGTATTGTTTCTTGTTGTTGTGGAACAATCAAGGGGTTGAAGACTTAATAAAACCTGGTATTTTTGCTTACTAATCAGTGATTGAACTCAGAAGAAGATTTGGGAATTGCGTTTATCGAATTGAGAGTAAGGCCAATTCGAAGTAAGGCTGGAAAAACGTAACAATACAATTGAAACAAATAAAAGTCACATTTCACTTTTTATAAATACTAGGAAGCGCCCAGTGACCGAAATTCGACCATTGTTTATGGAAATTGTAAATAGACCTCCCAACAAAATAGCAACAAAACAAAGTTGTTTTCGTTTGTTTTGCAGGGATGCGATGTAAGTCTATAAAGAATATACATTTTTTACCGAGCCAACTATAGCGTATCAAATAAATGCGGTAAATCAGTAGTTTTGCATTTATTTTCGAAATTTACACCGCGCAGTTCTTTTTATAATTTTGATTAATAGCGGTCTTTCCATGGTGTTTTTCGCTTGGTTCCGAATAAATAAATTTACTTTAACTAACATCGCAATTTTTTGTATAATTTCGCCCTACAAAGTTCGTAAATTAATGTCAAAAAATTGCAATTTTATGTATATGTATATTGTATATATGCATGAGCCTCTATTTGTTTCGAGAACTTGATGTATGAAACAATTTGAGCAATTTTACAGAGTTAAGAAGTTTGATAAAATTTTTAAAAAAATCATATGTCGATAGTAGTGACTAGAGTCCCTTATTTAAAAACAGTATTATTTAAAATTAACTTTTTCAAAAGATAGAACTGTCAAGTTATCAAAAAAATTCAGAAATACATAAATAGAAATTTGTCACATTTTTAAACCTAACCCTTAATCTTATACTTTTTTAAAAAGTTTTTCAACTATGGCTGACTATGGTGTTTTAGAATTTTGAATTTGTTGTGTTTAAAATGTAATATACATTTAAAAACTCATGTGTTGATAATCGGCCGATTAATCGGACAAAAAAACCGATACCGATTAATCGGCAAAATGACCGATATGGCCGATTACCGATTATCTACCGATTAATCGGTGCAACCCTATGCTTTAACAGCAAGGATAGACAAAGTATTTTGATATAAGTATTTTGCTGTTGATATTTTTCAAGTTTTTCCATTTTCAAAAGCACAGGTATTCTCTTTGGTAAACCGCAACCACGATTTTTCAGGCAATAATCTACGAATTGCCTCCGAAGCCTCCTCTTCCACATCAGAAGGCAATTTTTCTTCTATAATATCGCACATATTCGCCAACCCAAACTAGCACACATAACATAATTCACATAATTCACTTTTAAGAAAAAACAAAAAAATTGATTTGTTTGTTTGTTTATAAAAATTTGTAGCAACCAAAAAAATCTACCTAAAATTACAAAGCCACCTACTTATTTTTACGTGAAACTGTTTTATTTCTGACACTTTAAAATTAAATTTATCGTTGATTTTTCATTTTTTGATCTTCTTTAACAATTGCTATAGAAAAATGTTGTATTTGTACAACGGTTGCAAAACAATGTTGTATTTGTACGACGATAAAATTTCATTATCTTCTCGATGGTGTTTAGCGTCTCGGCTAACGCCTCGACGCCAAAATCGCTCTCGATGATAAAGTGCAATTGTGCAATTATTATATTATATTATTATATATTAAACAACAAACTTGTAGGATTTCCATACTTATCGGATTTTTTAAACAAAAGTGGGATAAAAATTTCTTTCTCAAAAATATATTTATATGAACCACACAGTATCCGAATAATAATAAAACTAAACAGATATTATGATCACAAACATTTCTATAACTTCCAATTTTCACTGTGTTATAAATGAAAATCAAATATTTATTTGTAATTTCGACCGACCTTTTTAAAAAATGAATATTACCAATTTTCAGAAACAAAGAAAATGAAAAATAAAATAACAGACTTTTCTATTTTTTCCTAAAACAAATTTATAAAAAATATGCTTGTAAGTTCATAGAAAGTAATCGAAAAATGAAGAGAAAAACGAAGAAAAACTGTTCTGTTTTTTTAAAATAATGAAGAAAAGTTAATTATTTGTGTTTATATGAATTAATTGAATTTTTGGGATACAAACCATAAGTTTGAATGGAATCAGATTAAGATTAATTCTATAATTTTATGAACCAAAAAATTGATATAAGAATTACTTCGGTCTGAAAGACCTAAGTATTACATTCATGATTCAAAAGTGAAATTCTTGCCCCCACTTCTTTTGGCGTTTCTCGACGTTTTAGGACCTACTGACTCTAAAAAAGCAACAAAAAAAATGTGTGTCTGTCTGCCGGCCGGCTTTCATTACCTACAAAATCTAGAAAGCCGTTGGAGGGATCTCAAAAAATTTTTTTTTCTAAAAATAGGTATACTCAAGGGACAGGTCCGAAAGAACGCTGTACTAGATAACTGTACCGGAAGTGTGTCAATAAAATCTTTAAGTGTGTCAAAAATAGCAAATTTTCATTTTTTTGACTTAAAAAACGTTCATTTTAAGTGATAATGAGTAGGAACAAAGAATGTGGAGAAATCTTGATGGTAGGGATTGGTAAGATCAAAAACTAGATTATTGCATTATAAGTTTGTCAAAAAAATGTTGTCAAGTGTGTCAAAAGAAAGATTTTTATTTATTATTTTACCCAAATTTTTAGAAAAAAATAAAATTAATTATTTCTTTGACATGAAATTTTATTATTATTATTGAGAATTATGGGATTGTAAGTTTGTCAAAAAAAAACTTTAATTTATTTTTTTACCCAATTTTTTGGAAGAAATAAAATTAATTATTTGCATGACATGAAATTTTATTATTATTATAGCGAATTATAACATTATAAGTTTGTCAAAAAAATAATATCAAGTGTGTCAAAAGAATGATTTTCATTTATTTTTTAGAAAAAAATAAAATTAGTTATTTGGATGAAATGAAATGTAATGAACATGAAATTATTATTATTGAGAATTTTATTGCATTTTAAGTTTGCCAAAAATATATTGTCAAGTGTGTCATAAAAATGATTTCATTTATTTTCTTAGTCAATTTTTTGGAAAAAATCATTTAGTTGATGTTATGACGTAAATGTAACGTTATGACGTAAATGGACATGGAAATTTATGGAATTTGTTATAGTTTTTGAAATATTTTTAGAATTTTGAAAAAAGTTTGCATTTTTGATTTTGTTATAATTTTTGCAATATTTTTAGAAATTGAAAAAAAAATAGAATTTTTGAATTTGTGAATTTTATATATTTATTTTTAGAATTTTGAAAAAAGTGTCAATCTTTGATTTTTTAAGAATATTTGGAATATTTTTAAAATTTTGAAAAATTTTAAATTTTTGATTTTACTATAATTTTGGAATTTTGAAAAAAGTTTCAATTTTTGATATTGTTATAATTTTTACAATATTTTTAGAATTTTTAGAATTTTGGAAAAAGTTTGAAGTTTTGAATTTTTAAGAGTTTTTGGGATATTATTAGAATTTAGGAAAAGTTTGAATATTTGATTTTATTCTAATTATCAGAATATTTTTGGAATCTTGAAAAAAGTTTTAATTTTTTATTTTGTTTTGTATTATGCAATATTTTTATAATTTTGAAAGAGTTTTAATCTTTGATTTTGTAATAATTTTTAGAATATTTTTAGAATTTTGAAAAAAGTTTGTTTGTATTTAATTTTTACAATGTTTTTGGAATTTTGAAAGAAATATGAATTTATGGTTTTGTAATATTTTCGTCGAAACGCTAAATGGAGAGGTTTTGAGTAGTTTGCTGATTGTATCATCTTTTCACTAAATTATGTTAATTTATGATGTTATAATTTTCCGGCAACGTATTGATGTTTCGTGTTAGTTTTGTAATAAATTTCTAAACAGAGATAAAAAATACATGTACTTTAACAAAGAGTTGTACGTTTGATATATCTCGCTGCCCAAAACTAAAAACCATGTCCTCATAAAAGTTTTTGCCGAAAACTATATCAAAATCCTTAAGCCAGACCGAAGTCTTGATATATCAAAGCCTTGGGATTTCAGCCCCTTCATATTTTCGAGTTAGAATCATTTGATAGAATATCAGCACGTGTTTTTTGATATGGATTTACGATTCATTTTGATTTACGATTCTTGCGAATTGTCAATCAAAGATACATATCTTGCTAAAATATCAACGTACATTTATCTTTTGATACCTGAGTCAACCTTTAAGAATCAGTCAAAAATAAAAACGTATAGCTGAGTAAAAAATTACGAAAAAACACTTGGTGAATGTTTTTTGTTAATAAACTCAGAAGCAGACACTATATAGTAAAATACCTTTTACCAAATTGTCTAGATATATGCATATATAGTTTATATCTTTTAAGAGTACTAGAACTATCTCTATATGTGTTGATAATCAACATATCATTTTTTTATGTTCATCCTTTCAAATGTTGTTTTTAGTATAAATGACCAGTATATATAAAGCATCATTTAACAAACCCAAAATATCAACATTTTTCTCAATAATCAATCGTTTTCAGTTATCATAAAACAAGAATCCTAACGATAATCGAACAAAAATTCAAACCTTTTCTGTAAATTATATAAAACGAAAACAACTGAAACATAAAAAACCTTTTTCATAACATTACATAGCATAATAATCAACCCCCTAAAATTAAAAAAAATGAACCCTAAATAATGATAAGAAAACCAAAATATAAAAAAAAGGTAAAAATACTTCAATACTTCAACAACAAAATTCAAAATTTCATAATTTTTACCTTTTTGTGTTAAAAATAATTTCCTTGATAAAATGACGATGACACTAAAACACGATATCCGAAAAATCCGGCTTGATAAGGTAAAATGGTGTTGCTAAATCTACTATCCAAAATTTAGGATGAGCTTTATATATTTCCTTTTGAACGATATATGATGCTCCAACAAACAATGTGATATATTACAATAAATTATTTTTATGTTATTATTGAACAAATATCAAATTTCCTTCAACTTTATAATCAAAACACAGATACCAAATAAGAAGAGAGAAAATCCTATTTCTTTAAACTAAGAAATAAATCTTTAATTTTTTTTCTTTCTTTCCAATCAAACGCAAACAGAAATTGTTGATCGTTTTTTTCGTTTCTTCTAAAATGACATTTGTTGTTATTTGAACACTTTGATTTTTTTATCGTCTAATATTTCTATATAAATTTTTTTATTATATTTTTTGTATATTTTTATATTTGATATTAAATTGGTATTATGTTTAACGGTTGTGGTAAGATTTCGTGTTATGAAATGTACACCATATGGACAGGCGATTGTTTTGTTTGAAAATATAGAAAAAAGGACAAAAATATAAATTATGTTTATATAAATAATGTTTATGGTAAATAAAAGTAATTATGTTGTTTGAATTGAATATAATAAATAATTAGATAGTCAACGATCATTAATAATGATAATAGCATTTATGTGTGTATTTAATAATGAAATATGTACTGATCATGTGGAATATAGTTTCTACACCCAGAAAAAAATTAGTTAACTACGCTAACAAAAAAGTTGTGTATAGCACGTCGATTATAAACTATCAAGGACATGTTTAAACTACACAATTGATCCAAAGACAATGACTTTAGACTTTTTGCATATATAGAAAAGTAGAAGATAAATTTAACACAAGGTTGTTGAACTTCTCAAGTTTACTTAAATTTCGGGAATGTATTAGTGAAATCGTTTTCAAAATCAATTTCAAGTTGGTACTGTAATCAAACAAAATAAAGTTTTCCAAATAATTTAATTAACTTTATTGCAAATCTTATTATAGTTTTCTAATAACTGCATATAACTAACACTATAAACGTCACATAATTTCATTAATTTGTCAATACAAACCTATTAGAAAAATCAATTAAATTTAGCCCATTGGACTGGAAAAAAAAATATAACCAGCAACAAAAAACAAATTACTATAAAAACTCGACAGGCACTGGTATAAATGGTTTTTGTCATTGTCTTCAATAAATTCGATTATTCCGACATATTCCCATATAAAACTTTAATATCTATCAAAATTAAACAAAGTTATGTTCTATTATTTTTACCAATGGAGACCAGAATTAAATGCTTTTTTCCATCTAAATAGAGAATTTATTATAATCGATTGATGATAATTGATAACATAATCAAAATTTCCGATGTTTGAAAAAAAAATTGAATTTCCAGAACAATAAATCAAAATGTAATCTAAATATAATACAGAAAATATGGAGGGGCTGAAATCTCACAGCTCTGAGATATCAAGACTTCGGTCTGGGTTAAGGATTTTGATACAGTTTTCGGCAAAAAACTTTTATAAGGACATGGTTTTTAGTTTTGGGCAGCGATGTATATCAAACATAACTCTTTGTTAAAGTACAAGGATTTTTTATCTCTGTTTAAAAATTTATTACAAAAATAACACGAAACATCAATACGTTGCCGGAAAATTATAATCAAAATTCCAAAAATATTGTAAAAATTAAATAAAATCAAACTTTTTCAAAATTCCAAAAATATTCCAAAAATTAGAACAAAATCAAATATTTAAATTTTTTCTAAATTCCAATAATATTTCAAAAATTCTTAAAAATATTGCAAAAATTATTACAAAATCAAAAATACAAACTTTTTCAAAATTCCAAAAATTTTTCAAAAACTATAACAAATTCAAAAATTTCCATGTCCAATTTCATTTTAAATTACATTTACGTCATAAAAACAGCTACATTTTTTTTTTCAAAAAAATTGGCTGAAAATAAATGAAATCATTTTTTGACACACTTGACATTATTTTTTGACAAACTTATAATGCCATAATTCTCTATAATAATAATAAAACTTCATTTCAAACAAACAATAAATTATATTTTTTTTTTCAAAAAATTAGGTAAAAAATAAATAAAAATCTTTCTTTTGACACACTTGACAACATTTTTTTGACAAACTTATAATGCCATAATTCTCAATAATAATAATAAAACTTCATTTCAAACAAACAATTGATTTTATTTTTTTTCCAAAAAATTGTGTAAAAAAATAAATAAAAATCTTTCTTTTGACACACTTGACAATTTCATTTCAAAGAAACAATTTTATTTTTTTCCAAAAAATTGGGTAAAAAACTAAATAAAAATCTTTTGACACACTTGACAACATTTTTTTGACAAACTTTAATGCCATAATTCTCAATAATAATAATAAAACTTCATTTCAAACAAACAATAAATTATATTTGTTTTTTCAAAAAATTAGGTAAAAAAATAAATAAAAATCTTTCTTTTGACACACTTGACAACATTTTTTGACAAACTTATAATGCCATACTTCTCAATAATAATAATAATAAAACTTCATTTCAAACGAACAATTGATTTTATTTTTTTTCCAAAAAATTGTGTAAAAAAATAAATAAAAATCTTTCTTTTGACACACTTGACAACATTTTTTTGACAAACTTATATTGCAATAATCTAGATGTTGGTCTCACATACCAATCCCGACCATCAAAATTTCTCCAAATTCAATGTTCCTACTCGTAATCACTTAAAATGAACGTTTTTTAAGCAAAAAATATGCAAATTTCCTTGTTTTGACACACTTGGCGATTTTTTTGACACACTTCCGGTACAGTTATCGAACACATCGTCCTTTCGGCTCTTCTCATTGAGTATACCTATTTTTAAAAAAAAAATTTTGAAATCCGTTCAGCGGTTTTCTAGATTTCGTCGGTTGTGACGGACGGCCGGACGGCCGGCAGACAGACATACATTTTTTTTTTTTTGCTTTTTTAGAATCAGTAGGTCCTAAAACGTCGAGAAATGCCAAAAAAAGTGGGGGTAAGAATTTCACTTTGAGCTCATGAATGTAATACTTAGGTAAAGTAATAAATGCCGTGTTTATTTATACAAGAAAACGAAATGTATAACAAACAATTTTCATCGCCTCAAGTTAGGTTATCTTTCTGTTTTCTACTACAAAATCCAACAAAAAATGCATCCAAAAACGTTCACCTCAAATTCCATTCGATCATAGATAAATAGAATAAATTGCTAGTAGTGGAAAAAAATTCAAAAGTTTTTATCTTATCATTGTATTCGGTTTTCCAAATTCAATTACTAAACATTGTTTATCTATTGTCAATATTATAAGGAAATAAGATTGTATAAGAAAGCGATGTCAAAACTAACGTCTAGCCCTTTTTTGATCTAGATGTAATTATAGTATTTTTATTATGTGTTTTATAAAACGAAGAAAAGTGAATTATATGCAAGCAACAGAAAAAACTGGTCTATCGACTCATGGGCATTAAACATTATAAATATATAATAAAAAATAAAGAAATTGAACGATTATAAAAAAGTTCAAAAACCTTTTCTAGACTACGTTTGCTCTTATTCAACGAATAATGTTTGTTGTTATGAAAAGGGAAAATGGAAAAACAAAAAAAACAAAATGAAACCATATATATGTACTTTAGACTTTAGTGTTTAGACTAATGGAATATTAGCTAAGATGAGACTAGATTTTGTTTTCTATGCAAAATAGGTTATGTTATGCCGTTACGAGTATTAAGTTTTAATGTGTTGTTTGGAATACTGATACGTTGTGATAATTAAACGTTATTAAATTATAAGGTTTTTCTTAGACGATATAAATAAAATTCTATTCAAATCAAATTGAAACCTTTAGTGATGGTGAAACTAATGGTTTTAATTGTTCAATTTTCTAGCAAATGAGTAAGAACCGGCAAACGCCTTTTTTCTATAATACTGATCAGAATCTAAAGTAAAATATGAACTTGGTCATCTAGACTCCGGTTCGATTGCCAGTCATTTCAAAGGTTAAACTGTAACAATTATCGATGCACCGTTTTTTAATTAACCATTGGCAGCAAGTCAATGACGTTAATACATTGAAAAAACTTTATCAACTGATTCCTTATATAAAACCTTATATAAAATAGGTTAAATTGCAAGATTACAACAGACGAGTGATACTAGTCAGCAGTCCATGCTTCTTTTTGGTTGACGGTTTTTATACTTTTCTAATGTCACTTTAATTCATTATTTTCGATGTCAAGTAGTTGTTGAGATAAAGCGCTTACACACGAAGGAACATGTTTTGCCCAAACAAATATATTAATGTTTTTCAAATTGACACGTAATAAATATAAAATACACCATGTTTGTGTAATACGTATTGAAAATATACCCAGATTGTATGATTCATAACATTTTGTACTTATAACATAAGAAATGTATTTTTTTATAATAATTTCATTTACATCACATATCGCGAAACAATATGGATTTATACATAAATAATAAATATCAATAAGTTTTACAAAATTGAAATAATGAAATCAATAATAATTTCTAAAACGCAAATTAATGAACTATTTATAGTTCAATATTTTTGTCTAATGTAACAAATCAACTTGTTATGTTGGAAGGCTGTGTACTATCCCTGCTACTATTAATAATAATAGAACTAATAGAACTAGATAGTATAATGCGAAAGCTTTATGATGCAAGTCCAAATGGAAGCCAATGGGAGACGGCTCATTGATCTAGACTACGCAGACGACATCTGCCTCCTTACACACACATACATAATGATATGCAGCATAAAATACAAAAGCAATTAACACTTCCACATGAAGTTGGTCTAAACATTAACATTAGAAACACAAAGACAACCAAACCAAACTCAGTACACCAATTATCATCAATAACACACAAGTGGATGAAGTTGATAAATTGTGCACCTTGGTTGTACTGTATCAAAAACAGGCGGGACCGAAGAAGATATCAGTCAGTCCATTAACAAAACCAGGACTACATTTAATATGATTTACAAGATGTGGATGGCGTCCCTCCTGTCAAGAAAGACAAAGCTACGAATGTTCAAAGCATGCGTCAAGTCAGTACTGCTGTATGAAGGTGAAACATGGAAACATATAAGAAAGATAAACCAACTAAACTATACAGGTGTTTGTGAACAAATGAAATGTCTGAGACGACCGATGCTTCTGGACAAACACCATCAATAATCAGGAACTTCAGCGGCAAACAGAGTAGTTAGTTAGACATTGAGACCGAAATAAAATATAGACAATGGAGATGGATAGGACATATAGTACACTGAGAAAATGAGCTGAAGATGTAACAAGGATGTCCCTACAGTGGAATCCACAAGGTAAAAGGAAAGTTGGAAATCCACAAGGTAAACGTGGAAGAAAACGGTGCTAACTTAAGTAAAACAAATTAGCAAAACATGGAAAGAACTAAAGGCGATTGCACCCAACAGAGTTAGATGGTTCAGTCTAGTAGACGCCTTATGCTCGTAAATTGGAGATTAAGGAAAAAAAAGTTGGACTGTTGTATTAATTTCGGTGTTTGATTCGACATATTCGCCACATAGCACATTACGATTGCAAATAGAACTACATAGTTCTAGCGTAAAGAATTTTTTTAACTAATTAATTTCTATTATTTTGGGACTGCAATTTAAAACAAAGCTAAGTTGAACAAAACTAATATAATTTTTTGGGCGACTTGTAGACTGTTAAGTCCTTTATCCCACCCTAGTATAAGTACAAGAAGATCCAATAGTTTTGAATTGTTTGCTTTGCAGAAATCTTCTGTCGTTAGATAGTTTGATCATAACACGCCGCTTCGGAGCCCTGAGAGAGTCAAACATTCTAAAACTAATATTTGAAATATTTATATAATATTGGAAATATTTGTCATTCCTTAAAACATTCCTTACCTTTATTTTTCAGTACAATATTATTAGTGTTTGCAAATAAAATATTTACAATTTGGAGAAAAGCACCTCATATTTAAATGGATGTGTCTGTTCACCATTTTCGTTTGACAACGTACGTATACTGTAAGAAAAGAAAAAAATTTTACTAACACATTTTTCAATTAAAACATTAAATATATGTATTATTGATTTTTAATGCATTAAATAAGCCATTCTATGTTTGTCAAAATAAATACTCAGCGGTGGCTACCATCTACAAACGTTTAAGAACCAAAAATACTTTCGTACGTTTTGTTACTCGCTTAAATTGAACTGTATCCTAAAAACAATTTTATACCGATTAAATTTTAAGTTTTAGATAAGAGGTGTTCTGAAGAGTTGATGGACGCAATTTCTTTTATTTTTTACTTTTTTTTCTTTTGTTTTGGACCATCCTCTATCTCAATAGCCAATAAAGATTTTGGTGTACGTCTGTGTGTGGGTGGTTTAAGTCGTGGGTGACATCATAGGATCTTGATGAAACTTTAGCAAATGATCCAAGTTCACTTTAAAATAGAAGATCTGGATTAATTTCAAATTTGGACAAAATGGCGGGGGTTCTTCCGAACACCTCTAAGTTTAAATCTTCAATAACTTCTAATTCCGGCTTATGATCTTATGGAAACTGGGAATATAAAGTTTTAGTACTGTTTCCAATATTTCTGCATACCAACTTCCGGTTAAAAAGTTTTTTTTTCAGAGTTTTTTTCGCTATTGTAGCCTACAATTACCGGTCGATTTCCATGAAACGTTGGTAAAACCTTTCAAGTAACATGAGCAAGATTTTATCAGCTTTTGCAGTACATAGGATAAAGGATTGGGGGGTCTACCATACAACAGGTGTTTTTTTCCACCATGTTTTTATGTTTGTTGGGAGCATACATTTACTTCGGTCTGAAAGACCTAAGTATTACATTCATGAGCTCAAAGTGAAATTCTTACCCCCACTTTTTTTGACATTTCTCGACGTTTTAGGACCTCCTGATTCTAGAAAAGCAAAAAAAAAAATGTATGTCTGTCTGCCGGCCGTCCGTCCGGCCGTCATTACCTACGCTGCAGGGAAAACCGCTGAACGGATTTCAAACATTTTTTTTTCTAAAAATAGGTATACTCAAGGGACAGGTCCGAAAGGACGCTGTGTTCGATAACTGTAACGGAAGTGTGTCAAAAAAATCATTATGTGTGTCAAAAATAGCAAATTTTCATATTTTTTTCTTAAAAAACGTTCATTTTAAGTGATTACGAGTATGTACATTAAATTTGGAGAAATGTTGTTGAGTGAAAAATGTTGTCAAGTGTGTCAAAAGAAAGATTTTTATTTATTTTTTTACCCAATTTTTTGGAAAACAATTAAAATTGTTTCTTTGAAATGAAATTTTATTATTATTATCGAGAATTATGGCATTATAAGTTTGTCAAAAAAATGTTGTCAAGTGTGTCAAAAGATTTTTATTTAGTTTTTTACCTAATTTTTTGGAAAAAACTCAATTGCTTCTTTGAAATGAAATTTTATTATTATTATTGAGAATTATAGCGTTATAAGTTTGTCAAAAAATGTTGTCAAGTGTGTCAAAAGAAAGGTTTTTATTTATTTTTCACCCACTTTTTTCAGAAAAAAATAAAATTAATAGTTTGTATGACATGATATTTTATTATTATTATAGAGAATTATGGCATTATAAGTTTGTCAAAAAATATGTCAAGTGTGTCAAAAAACGATTTTATTTATTTTTAGCCAATTTTTTGGAAAAAAAAATGTAGCTGTTTTTATGACATAAATGTAATTTATAAATGAAATTGGACATGGAAATTTTTGAATTTGTTATAGTTTTTGAAATATTTTTGGAATTTTGATAAAGTTTGTATTTTTGATTTTGTAATAATTTTTGCAATATTTTTAGAATTTCGGCCAAAGTCTTAATTGTTGATTTTGTAAGAATTTTTGGAATATTTTTAGAATTTTGAAAAATTTTTAATTTTTGATATTATTATAATTTTTGGAATTTTGAAAAAATTTTCAATTTTTGATTTTGTAATAATTTTTGCAATATTTTTAAAATTTGGAAAAAGTTTGAATTTTTAAGAATTTTTGAAATATTATTGGAATTTAGAAAAGATTAAATATTTGATTTTATTCTAATTTTTGGAATATTTTTGGAATTTTGAAAAAGTTTGATTTTATTTCATTTAACAATATTTTTGGAATTTTGATTATAATTTTCCGGCAACGTATTGATGTTTCGTGTTAGTTTTGTAATAAACTTTTAAGCAGATATAAAAAATACTAGTTCTTTAAAAAAGAGTTATGTTTGATATACATCGCTGCCCAAAACTAAAAACCATGTCCTAATAAAAGTTTTTTGCCGAAAACTATATCAAAATCCTTAACCCAGACCGAAGTCTTGATATCTCAGAGCTGTGAGATTTCAGCCCCTCCATATTTTATTATTACATTACATACATTATTTTATCTTATAAGTTCAAATATAATTTTAAATTTCAACTATTTTTTATTAAATGTAGTATTTCCTATTTATGGAAAATTCTTCCCCAATTCTCTAATTTTATTATATATTTGGTAAAATTTTTCATTTATTAATTCTCTAATTTTTCATATTTAGGTAAAAAAAAATAAATCAAATAAAAAAGAAATTGACATGAGCTTCTGGTAGTCTCAGATGTTCTTTGGAATGTATTAAAATAATTGTGTAATAATTTTACATCAGTGAGTTGAAAAGTTTATTCAATTCCGAGACGTCTATATAGTATATTACTCTATATGTGAAGATGATGGAAAATGGAAGAACACCTCATATGTAATATCTTGCCCATTACAGAGTTTGTTCGTGATTGAATATTGATTGCACTTAGGAAAAAGATGCAAATATCGAATTGGATGAAACTTGGTACATAAACATTTAATACGGTTCACCACAGCTCAACATCCCACCTTCCGGTAAACATTTTTTTTTGTAAATTTTTGAAGTTTTTTCGGTGTCTTTATGCACACTACAGCCTACAATAATGAAGTGATTATGATAAAACTTATGAAAAAGGTTTCGATTAGTGTGAGAAGATAATTATCATCTTTTGGGACACTGGGGATACAACTACTGACTTTTCACACTTTGTTTTTAAAGTTTGTTGGGAGCATACAGACTTCATTCATTAATCAATTTTAATGACACTTTGAAAAAAGATGGAGACTTGAATGACAAAGAATTGATTAGTTTTTGGTCAATATTGTGATAACTTGTGGAGGGCCTCCCTAACACCTGTTTATTGTGTCATCATTTTTTCAATGTTTGTTGGGATATTCGTTCGTGAATGAATTTTGATGACACTTTGGAAATAGATGCAAATATGTATGGCAAGGAACTTATTAGTTTTTGAGATTTATTGAACACAGTGGTGGGGTGGTCCCCCGAGCACCTGTTTTTTTTTAAAGCTCAATAACATCTGTACCTGATAATCGAATTGGATAAAACTTGGTACATAAACATTTAGTACGGTTCACAACAGTTCTGCATCCCAACTTCCGGTTTGTCACTACCGGTTAATTTTTTTTTTGCTTTTTATCGTACAACAGAATTTTTGTTTGTTGGGATACCACTGCTTTCTTTTTTATTTTTATAATTAGAACTACGCGAAATCTATAACATTGGTTAGCTTTTATTTAAAGTATTTGATAGATATTAGCTCACTATATATCCAGAACACTATGCTTCCAGAGCTGTGGTGAAGTCAGCCTATGCATCAGCGTTGCAATATTTTTTAAAATTAATGAATAACTAAACCACAAATTCTATCACATAATAAAATAGGACATAGACTGGATAGGATGGAGGATTTACTTTATTTTACTTAGTAAAAGGATTCGAAGGCACAAACATGAAATTGGGTTGCTTATAAATTATAATTCAACGAGTGGTATATTCCTTGATCATGTGAAGAATAGTTTTGCTTAATGATTAAAGCCAGATATAGAGGTATTTGGAGAGTCGTTTATTCTAGTAAGTAATAGCGTGTCATCATCGAAAGACGAAAAGTTCCTCTAAGCAATCACCATTGCTGTTGTTCCACGGTGGTACGAGATATCTAACGTTAACTCATATGTCAATAGCAGAGACTGGTATACGCAAGGTTGTTACACCCGTAAGACCAAAAATAAAAAAATCTACAATTATTCTTATTTTTTCAAAGAAATTATTCTCATATTGGAAGTTAATATTCTCAGTTTGAAAGTAAAAAATGGTATATATAGAATCGCACTAAGTATTTAGTTTTATCTAAATAGTTGCCAGAAATATCAGTTGCCCAGAGATCACCATCGTGAAGTATGTTAAGCATTTTTTCCAATTTTCAAATCAATCAAATTTTACTCATGCCAATATTTAATAAGTTTAAGAAACAGTCATAAAAGAATACATTATTATTTAAAAATTTACAACAAAAAAACACATAGGGACGAAAATAAAAATTGAGTCAAGGACTATAAAAAAGAATTACCGCTTTCCAAAACGAGATATTCTTTCCCATTGCCCAATACCACACACTTATTCGGGATGACAGGCGTATCAACAATCAACAGTACACAAAAGTATAATTGTTTTTTAATTCACATTTCACACAATTTAGTCCACTTTCACAATTCAAGTGGACTAAAATGAAAAACAAAACATATTTTGTTAATCAGTTTTCTTCCATTTTTCATGAAAAATGAGAACGACTGCCACAATCCATATATCTTCTATCTTTCAATATTTTTCTTAAACGCCTTCCTACTATTTATGAATTCAGTTTCTAAAGCATGCTACAGACCTACAATCAAATTGATCAATCAATCGAAAAAGAGAATAAACGAAATAGGGTATAAATCCCCTAAATTTTATTTCGTTTATTTTCGTTTTCAATTGATTGACATATTAATTGTAGGTCTGCAGCATGCTTTATTTTAATTTTCTTTTACCTCATCCAATATTTTTATTTTTCCTTTGATTGTTTTCTCCTTTTTTGTTTTTACTGTTTTAGTTAAAATTAGCAATTTTATTTTTATTATTACTTTATTTGTAAAACAGGATTTATATAGACGCAAAGTATGTTGAAGAAAAGATTTTATATTACCATAGTAATATACATAGTACATAGGAAAAAACAAGCATGTGCACCTGTTAAATTTTCCATAATTGATTTTCCAGAAAATGTATATTTTGAATTTGGTTATTATAAAAATTTAATATAAATAAACTTAATTTTTCCAAATTTTAATTCTAAAATATTATCGTTATTGTTTTAGATTTGCTACACCAACAATATAAGATGCTTTCTTGAAAACTTTTTGAAAATAATTTTACACTGCATAGAATTTTATTTAATAGGATTATCGATTAATTTTAGAAAAATAAGAAAATTATTTATTATATGCAATAAGAAGTGTTTTTATTTTCTACTTAACTCTGTCGTTGAAACTTGAAAGTTTAAAGATACTCAAAATATGATAACTTTGTTATGTTTAAATCTTTGCTGGTGTCCGAATCATCAACCATGTCTAATTATAAAACGATGAAGTATAAATAGAAACGAGCAGCAATTTATATTTTTTTATAAATATGTAACCACTTTTGCCCTACATTTATGCCCAATCCTGGTTCAAAATTTCCGTCACATCAAATTTAACAAAAATGATATTTTGTTTTGTTAAAAACAGAATAAAAGTAACACAAACAAATTATTTCATAACCGAATCGATTAGCCTTTAGCAAAAATTCTAATCAATAATCCATGTTTTTTTTATTTAATTTATAAAATCGTAGTATTGTCATTACTTTAAGCTAAATAATGGGTCAATAGCCTAAATATAAAATTGACGAATAGATATAAACGTTAATGCAGCTGTGACTTTTTCAAACATTCTGATTCATTGATTTCAATGGAATTGGGTGGGATGGGATCGAGAATTTTTTTATGTTATCCTTTGAATCGTAAATTTTTTTTGTTGGTTTTACTAAAACATTATGTTAAAGAGAATCATGAAGATTTATTGGCGGATATAAGTGGGAAATATAAGAAAATAATTGGTGATTTTATGTAAGATTACTGTTTGTTTCACGACATGCGAAAATAAAATGTACGGATGTCGTGACTTATACTAGAGATTTATTTTATGATTCGAATGGGCAAAGCTAATTTAATATATATTGTTCTTAAAAGTAATATGGGTTGAATAAGTGTGATACGCTGTAGCACTTCGAATCGGATATGCTTTTTAGTGGATCAAATTGATTTGATTATTGATTTAAGAGAACACATTTTTGTAAAAACAAGTTATACTTATAATAGAACGTACTATTGGTCTTAGCGATTAAAATACCCATTTTTTTAAATTATTTCTATTTTTATTGTAAAAAGCGCTATTCATGCTTAAAACTCTAAAACAAGTAACACTCTAAACATCCGACAGTAAAAATATGTTGTTTTTTTAATCAAGCTTATTTTCTTATATAGTTGGTCTTCTTTAAATCTACTAAAATGTATATATATAAAAGATGAGTACAACAAACAATAACAAAAAATTCAAATAAATCTGTCTTATGTTCTAAAATGAAAAAATAAAAAATCCTACACAACACCACCAACAACAACATCAACATTATTTTGAACTGGATTAAAATTAAAGAAGATAGAATTTGTTGTATTGTTATGAACTTATTCGTATTTTGTTCACTTCCACCAATGACAGAACTTTTTCAATGTTACATAAGAATAACAACCAACGTGATAGATTTATGATAGAAAATGTTTTTGATGAAAGCTTATTGCCGAAAAAATTGATTTATTTTCTCAGAATTTGATATTCAATCTTAGCAATAATAATAAACAAACAAACAAAAATCTCAAAGCTTCATCTTTGATTACTTTCAAGAGAATAAAATATTCAATATCCGACTTTATCGTAAATTTTTTTTTGTTTTGTTTATTCATTTCCTTTAAAACGTTACAAAATACATAAAAAACAAAGAACATGGAAGAACAAAAAAACAAGTTTAGATTGGTTTATTATTAGTTTCTTTTTTTTTTAATCATAATTCATAACCCACAAGAAAGTTCAGTCTTGGGCCAAAAAATTCACAAGAAAATTTTACTTGGGATACAGTAACAAGCTCTAAAGTTGTAACTCATTAAAACGAGGCAAAGAATTCGAATAATATTGATTTTTACTGTTTTAATTTGTTTTCGCATTTTTTAACTTTAATTAATTTTTTTTTATTTTCCGGTGTAGATTTTTATCAAGTCATTTTAATTTAATTTGTTTGTGCTCAAAAATTTTTTTATTTTCTTATTTGTTCATTCATTTGAAATGATCTAAAGGGTGAACATATACTCACAGATAAATTTCGCTGAGCTTTGGCCGCTTTGTAGAATTCTTATAAACATATTTTGTATATTGCATAAAACAACATTTCTAGCCAACGAGATGTCGAAGTTTAGATAAATGTCTTTTAACATTTTTTTACACTAAAAGTGATTAGACAAAACCATTAAATGAAAAGGAGTAATGGCTTTTTTCACGAACAGCGATCTACCGCATCGCTTTGATTTATTACTTCGGTTTTGAAAAAACCAAAGTATTGAATTCATGACACAAAAGTGAAATTCTTACCCCTACTTTGTTTGGCATTTCTTACTAATTCTAAAAAAGCAATAAAAAAATATATGTCTGTCTGCCGGCCGGCCCGCCGTCCGTCCGTCATTACCTACGAAATCTAGAAAACCGCTTGAGGAATTTCAAATTTTTTTTTTCTAAAAATAGGTATACTCAATGGGCAGATCCTAAAGGACGATGTGTTTGATAACTGGACCGGAAGTGTGTCAAAAAAATCATTAAGTGTGTCAAAAATAGCAAATTTTCATATTTTTGGCTTAAAAAACGTTTATTGCAGTGATAATTAGTAGTTGAATTTGAATCTGGATAAATCTGAATGTTTGACATCCGTATGTAAGACCAGGACCTTGATTAATGTTTTAGAAGTATGTAAAAAAAATCGTTAAGTGTGTCAAAAGATTGATTTTCATTTACTTTGTTTCCTAATTTTTTGAGAAACATATTATGGGAAACATTTCTTCGGTTTTCGAATAGAAATATATAAAACATAAAAGTATAATTATTTGGATGATATGAACTGTAATTGAACATTAAATATGACACATAAAGTGTGAAAAAAATCGTTAAGTGTGTCAAAACAAGCTACTTTACATTGGTTTTGTGTAATAAGTAGTAACATGGAATGTGGAGGAATTTTGATGTTAGAGTATTGCATTAGAAGTTTGTCAAAAAACTATTGTCAAGTCCAAGTGTGTCAAGAAAAGATTTTTATTCATTTTTTTACCCATTTTTTTGGAAAAATATAAAATTAGTTATTTGTATGACATGAAATTTTATTATTATTATAGAGAATTTTGGCATTATAAGTTTGTCAAAAAAATTATGTTAAATGCGTCAAAAGAATGATTTTCATTAATTTTTTAGAAAAAAATAAAATTAGATATTTGTATGAAATGAAATGTAATGAACATGAAATTATTATTATTGCATGATAAGTTTGTCAAAAAATTATTGTCAAGTGTGTCAATTTTTGATTTTGTTATAATTTTTGCAATATTTTTAGAATTTTGGAAAAAAATAGAATATATGTATATATATATATATATATATATATATATATATATATATATATATATATATATATATATATATATATATATATATATATATATATATATATATATATATATATATCCCAGCTAGCACAATAGGTGGATTTTAGCTTAAATATAGTTTGATATTATCTGTACAAAATTTTAGTGAACATTCTCATTTAACCTAAATTTGTGTATAATAAAAGATTAAATTTAACCTAAGTGTCGTACTTTTTCCATAAAAATATTGGTTAAATTTTTATGTAATTTTTATGTAATATGCTGGCTAATATGTGATTAAGTTTAACTATAATTTAACCAAATTTTAAGTTAAATAAGTGCAAATGTTATGTTATATTTTAGCTAATTAAGGTAAACGTCCATAATGTGGATCGTTGTACCAATTGTGGATCGTTTCACAGAATTTTGTAAATAATAAGAAAAATGTTGGGTGTTTAAATGTATAGAGTATAAATAAATATAATTTCAAATCCTTTATTGCCTGTGTTCGATTTCTAGCGGGATAAAAAATTTACAAACATTAGTTTTTTCATTTAGTTATTCACTACATCGCAAGTGCGAAACAATAAACAGTCTATTTGAAATTTTGTGAATTTGTTCGTAAGACACGTGCTCTTGTAAAATAAGATTTTAAAACTGTGTAATTTAACTTCAAGTGCTTTTTAGTAATTAAAGGTAAGTAAATATATATATCGTGTGCTAAAAAACCTTTATTTTCAATAAAAAAATTAAATTAGGGTTTAATTTAAGTAGGTTCACATTATGTACATCATATTTTCCAACCTGCCCAATTGTGGATCGTACGATCCAATTTAAATTCAAATCATCGCAATTTTAAATTAAGATTTTCTATAATATGAAAATCAGTAAAATTGCAAATTAAATTACAGTTTATTACTAGACGTTTGATTTTTTAATATGAGCGAATTTGGACCTAGGTTTTTCTAAATATTTTTCTTGTTTTTTAACCATGAACTTGATTAAACGTATAACCGAAGTCAATATATTATAGGCAGATTCATTGTTAAATTTTTCAATTAAACTAAGGAGAAAGTGTAGGTCCAATCAAAAGAAACTTATACCTGACGGTATTTTTAATTAAAATTAATTTTTGTGTCGGGTTTATTAACTTACATAATTAGAAAAATTCAAGTTTTAAAAAACTCCTTGATGTCTCAAATGTCGACCGTGCGATCCGAATTAGGTACTTCTATGAACTTTTTTTTGTACGGAATGAAGATCTTGGCTAACATTTAATTTTTGTTTTTTTGCTGATGAAAGAAGTAATTAAAAAGCGGAAAAATGAGTAAGGAATATTTAAAAGAAGCCTTAACAACTGCTCTAGATGCGGTAAAAAATGGTATGACTGTTCATACCGCCAGCAAAACATTCAAAGTGCCTAAAACCACACTATACAATCATTTTAAAAAAAATCTAAATGCTGATATAAAGCAAGGAGCACCAAGTATTTTATCAAAACAGCAAGAAGACCACCTCGTTACCTGGATTGAACATATGGCCGAAATTGGGTTTCCCATCAGCAAAAATATTTTACTGGACTCTGTATCACTACTAGCAAAAGATTTAAATATTTCACACAAGTTTCGAAATGGTAGGCCAGGTAAATAAATCTTTATTAAATCAGTCAATTCAGATTTAACTTACATAATTCTCTTTATAGGTCGCCACTGGTACGAAGGGTTTTTAAAAAGAAATCCTTCTGTGTCTAAAAGAGTGGCACAATATTTAGTCAAAAGTCGTGCACAAGTAACAGAAGCTAAATTACGCGAATGGTTCACCGAAGTTAGAACCTACATTGAAATGAATAGTTACCTTAATATTTTCAATCATCCTGAACGAATTTTTAATTGTGACGAAACGGCATTTTTTTTAAGTCCAAAAGAAAATGCCGTATTGGTTCCCAAAGGACAAAAATCAGTTTATTCTTTTGCCGCAAACGATGAAAAAGAAAATATTACAACCCTAATAATGGGCAATGCGTTAGGGAAACTTGGTCCACCGATGGTGGTACTACCTTATAAAAGAATTCCTGCAGCTGTAGCCAAAAGCATGCCAGCAAATTGGGGAATTGGGAGAAGTGATTCCGGTTGGATGACAGGTGAATTATTTTACGAGTACATAGCCAATATTTTCCACCCGTGGCTAATAAGCCAGAAAATTAAATTTCCAATTGTCCTTTTTGTCGATGGTCACACATCACACATGACACTGAATTTGAGTAAATTTTGTAATGAGAATAAGATCATATTAATAGCACTGCTTCCAAATTCAACGTCCATATTACAACCGATGGATGTTGCTTACTTCCATCCATTAAAACAAAGCTGGAGAGAAGAGGTTAAAAAATGGCGTATGGAAAAAAATGGAGCGCGAATGCGACGAGAAGATTTTGCACCGTTGCTCTCATCAATATTATATACCGAAAGTTTCGAAAAAAATTTAGAGAACGGGTTTAAAGCTTGCGGTTTGTGTCCTTTTAATGCAAATGCTATAAACTACGAAAAGTTATTAATAAAAAAATCGAGAACAATAGAATTTGAAAACCGTTCTGTTGATAAAAAATCACAACAGATCTGTGATCATTTGCAAGAGTATGTAGGGATTGTAAAATTAAAGCAATTCGAAGATTCTTTTTCTTCCAATTCCTGGAACGGTGCCATAGAAGACTCGTCATTGTTCGAATATTGGAAAAATCTTCAAAAGGAAACACTTTTGGTTGATAAAATTGCAAACCTATCCTGCTCGAATATTTCGACGACAAATTTAACTAACTTTGGATCAAACATGGAACATGAAATTGATGATCTTAACAATGCATTAAATATTGATAGCATGGAAATTGATCTTAATGTTCTATTGGGAAACAATTCTGAGTTACTTTTAAACGTAGAAGCCGATGGCTCGGTTAATATAACTAATGAATACGAAACTCCTATTAAATCCAGTGACAGTCAAATAAATTATAACCTGCCGACTCCATTTAAGAAAAATCTTATGTGGCCTTCACCTGTTGAAACTATCAGCACTAAAAGAAAAAAACTTCCAGCAGTTGTATCTTCGGAGCAGTGGCTTTTATACACAAAATCTAAATTGGATAAAAAAGAACAAGAAGAGAAAGAAAAAACAGAAAGAAAGCGACAACGATTAGAAAAAAAGAGAAACATCCCAGGTCAATCAAAAGTAGTTGGAAAGCCCGAAGAAGTGAAAAGAAAAAAGCCTGCGGATAATCATGAATTTAAAATTCAATGCTATGTTATTGTTAAATATGAAGATGAATTGTTTCCCGGTATAATAGAAAAAATAAAAAAAGATGAATATTTTGTCAAAGTGATGTGCATGTCAGGTACTAATTGGAAATGGCCGGAAAAGGATGACGTGTGCTGGTATAACAAAAGCGATATAATCCAGACTATAACGGAACCAATATTAATTAATGCAAGAGGAGTTTATGCTGTCGCAGAAATTAAACTACTCCGTGATAAAAATTAAATTACATACGCAAAATCTTTGGGAATTACTTTAATATACAATATTTTGTTTACTTTAATTATTTCTAATGTGATATTACAATTACATAGTTTATTTTCGAAATGTTAAAAGTTCGTGAAGGTTATTTTATTTTTGCATGTGATATTTTTCTGTTATTTTGTTTTTATTTTTATATGTTAGCACGAAGCTTATCTAGTTTGTTTGAATTTGGATACATATTATAGTTATATATAATAAATAAACAATTTTGCTCATAAAATAATTTGATTTTATACCACAAATAGAGAATTTCTACTTAGATCCACATTTGGGACAACAAACGATCCGCTTTAGGGAACAAAATTTTTAAAACGATCCACATTGCGGACATTGTAATTGAATATTGTTTTGCAAAATTCTGCATAATTCGCATTGAAAACCATATTTTTATTACATAAATTATGAAAAAACTATACAAACTTAGTAAAGGAAAACAAATTTATGTTTATATAAATACACTATTGACAATAGGAACTATCAAACCCTTAAGACAAAAAAAACGATCCGCAATTGGGACGTTTACCTTATTAGTTAAATTTAACTTGTTTGTTACACATGCAAACCACAAAATGTATGCTCCGAAATTCTCCCCTAATGATCACATAAGTTTACTTTATAGTATACTACAAACTATTATTATATTTTCAATAATTAATGTTTTTTATCGAATACCGAAAAGAAAATTGAAAATTAAAGTATTCAGTTTAAAAAAAAAATAAATATTTAATTGTATTTTTAAGGGTTGTTCTCATTATTTTTTCCTATTTTTGTTTTATGTATAAACAAGATCGAACCTTTCTTTATACATGAACATTTAAATCCATTCAAAAATACGCTCCAAATTATGCATAAAAATGTTTATTTAAAGTCGGTTTAGAAATTGTCATAAAAACCTATTTTGTCCTTAAATGCATTAGTTTGGGAGATAGATAATATCGTATCCATAATTCCTAGCCATAAAATTATTTACCTGTTATTTAAGTTAAATTTTGTCAGGTGTTTCATGAAATAACTTAAATTTATCCTAAATTTTTTCACGTATTTTATTTAATACATGTAAATTATCTAGCTATTAAGTGGAAAATTGATCATATAATTCTTATCTAGAATACATTTAATAGCTACAATATCTTAATTTGGCAGAGTAAATTCATGTATATTTCATGTAACAGCTGAATACAAAACTAAGCAAGTGCAAATTATATGTAATTTTAATGTACCAAAGTCAGATATTGTAGTTATTACATGTTTTTTTCATGAGAATTACATGTAATTGAACTATCCATTTTTCTTTAACCTTATTTTATTATCGGGCTGTCATTCTACCATAAAAAAAGCTAAAAAATAATATTATAAGAAACAAAATTTTTAAAAATGCTTGAAAAAGCACCTTATTCTTGTTTCCTGAGTTTTATTATTTTTTACTATATGTATACGTACTTCGAAAGCTAAATTGTAAAGTAAGATACATTCCATATTTCCATTAAATACCGGTGGTTTAATAAAAACCAATTTTAAAAATTAATAATCTAACTACAGAAAAATATAAAATATAAAGCAAAATGAATAAATCTAATACAACAATCAAACCATTAGAGAAAAAAATAAAAATGAATTTGACAAAAGAAGTAAACCGAAATAACAACAGTTTTATTGTGTGTCCGTGGTGTGTAAGGTGTGTGTCCGTGGTGTGTGCTATAAACCAAAAATCAAAACTGAGCCAAATGAGAAACCAGGTATTTATAAAATATCCTACAACGACTGTGAAAAATTTTATGTAGGTCTTTCTCAACGCAAAATAGGACAACGCCAGAAAGAACACCTTACAGAAATAAAATACAAAAGGGCTGAGAATTCTAGCGTTGCCTCTCATATGCCACTCAACAACAGGTCACCATCAAATTTAGAGCTTATAAAAGAGATTAATAATCTAAAACACCTAGAAGCGTACGAATTTTTTTTCATTGAAAAAGAAAATCAATTAAACCCCGGTATCCTGATGAACAATAAAGAAGGAAACATAAAATCTAATTTATTTAACCTAATAATTAAAAGACCGCCGAACAACATTTATAATAAATAAATCACCTAAACTATATTTATGACTGAAGGATATCCACCCATTTGGGACACCCCATAAAACTGTTATTATTTAGGTTCACTTCTTTTGTCAATTCATTTTTATTTTTTTTATTTTTTTTAATTTTCTCTAATGGTTTAATTATTTTATTGTTTTATTAGATCCGTTCTTTTTGCTTTATATTTTTCAGTAGTTAGATTTTTAATTTTTTGAAATGGGGTTTTATTAAACCACCGATATGTATATAATGGAATGTATCTTTAAAATTTATTTTTTATATACTTCAGGTGATGAAAGCATAGCTTTCGAAATTCGTAAATAATAAAAAATAAAAAATAATAAAACAAGAATAGTAAACAAGTAAATAAATGTTGAATTCCTCAATAAACTGTTTTAAAAACTCCTCTAAAGATGATTCATTTCAAACTGAGTCACGATAAATGTGATATTTTTAATTTAATATTCTTTTAAAAAAATATAACAACGCTGTTAATGAAATTTTGTTTTGCAAGGCCCATTGCCTTAGTTCGTTCAACAGATCTATTTTAGTTTGAGCGTTATGCTCATATTCCAGGTGTTCGCGCATCAATTCCTCAGCAATATCTGCTTCTGATAATAAAAATTCAGCAGTTTCACCAACTTGGGATGTACAATCATCTGGCATATCATCGTCACACTCTACATTTTCATCACAAGTAACACTAACCAGGATGGTATTTTCGATCATAGCATTTTCTGCTGGCAAATTATTTTCAAAAATGGCATTCAGTTGTTGCCCTGGTTAAACATTCCAATTCAAACCTATTGAATCCTATTAAATCCAATATAAATTCAATAGGATTAAATTGAATTGAATTGGTTTAATAGGAAGACTTCGATCTACCAATTAAAATTCAATCGGAATGAATGGGATTTAACAGGAAAAGAGGTTCTGTATGATTCTAAAGGAAATTTCCAATTGAATTTCAATCGGAAATCAAGAGATTCAATAGGAAAAAGGAACTTAGAAAAAAATTAAACAATCTTATAAATTTAACAGGATTTAATTGGAAAAGATTTAATAGGAATGAATAGGATTAATCGGAATTCTGCAATGGAAATTTCCAATTAATTCCTATTTATATACATTTCCTATAGATTCCGGTTGAAAAATAAAATAGAGATATTTAACAGGAATGAATAGGATTGTATTGGAAATAGATTTTTTGAATAGGAATTAATTGAAAATTCCAATGCAGAATTCCGATTAATCCAATTTTTTTTTTTAATCGTACGGTTTATTCAACATCAAAATACATTAAATTTTATTTTTCAGTCCATGTAACCAATCAATAAATTGATCAGATAAACAAAAAGCCTCTTCAAAACATCCATTGAATTTAGTTAAGTTACATTCTTGAGATATGTGATTGACTGTCTGAAATTCCTTACCACATTCACATGATGGATAATCCACCAGACCCCATTTATGTAAGGTATAGTTTGATCTACCATAGCCTGTTCTAATACGATTTAATTTCACCCAATCATTTCTTTTTAGTTCAAAACCATTTAATTTCACATTAGGGTTTTGAACAAATGTACCATTTAATGGAAGGTTGTTGTTCCAAGACATCAGCCAGAATTGTTCAGAGTTAAAATTTTGTGAAATAAGTTGTTTAGCAGTTATATACGGTGGTGTTCTACATAAACTTTGATCAGGAGCTTCCAAAAATAAATCAAACAATAAAGAATTGTTAACTTCTGAACTTCTTTGAATGGTATTGAATAATATTTCTTTACGACGAATGTCTGGTGGTGGTATATTTGATAAAACAGGTAACCAATTCAAAGGTGTTGATTTTATAGCACCAGAAATT
>OY856187.1:426626491-426679179 GCA_963693315.1 Diogma glabrata
TCATTCAATATTACCACTAGACGTCCTCCTCGACCCTTAACAAATATCACTTAGGGTTATTTTGTCCCATCTAGCATGGTTCTCGAGATAAAAGCCTGGCATTTTTTAAAAAAACTCACCCTGTATATATACCGGGTGGTTTTTTTAACCTGTAGCTTTCAAATATTTCGAAGAATCTACCATGAACTTTGGATACGCCGATAAAAATGAATATCAATTAACAAAAGAAAAATTACAAAATCGATATAAAAATGCGATTACTATAAGTGGAACTCAAAAATTTCATTCTTTTGTACCATTAAATACTAAGACAATAAATGCAAAAATGTTTTCCAACTCAAAAGAAACTTTTAAATGTAAAATAAGTAAATAATTTTTAATAACTATATATATTTTCTTTAACCTACATATATAATTTGTATGATACTTTAAAAAGTTTATTCAATAATGAAATATTTGTAATTTAATGTTAAAATACAATCTTTTACTTTATGACCATAATAACATAATACGAACATAATACTTCTCCAGTCAAAAGTTCCTACATAGATTTAGTTATTTATACGGTTTTTTTGTTTGCAGTCGAGACTGTCAAATTATTTTTTATGAGAGTGACAAGTGATTACTAAAAGTGACAAATAAACATTTCATTTTTTTTGTCATCTAATACAAAGAAAATAATTGCAGAAGTGTTTTCCTATTCAAAAGAAACTTCTGTTTGTAAAATAAGTAAATCATTTTTAACAATTGTATTTATTTTATTTATTGTACTACATATATAATTTTTATAATATTTTAAAGTTCATTTAATAATAAAATATTTGATATTTAACACAAAAAAAATCTCTTAGTTTATAACGCCATTTTTATAATTTTCCTTCAGAACAAAAAAAACTGATTCCCGACAGTCATATGCACATCGAACTTTATCTTTAAAACAAAAAATAAGGCGTGTCCTAAACTTTCAACATTGGTTATATGTAAAATAAGCTTCAATTTAGTTTAAAAAAAAGGCTATATCATCTTTTTTTCAATTACACCGTTTTTTTTCTTATTTTACACCGTTAAAAATTATTTCAAAAAATTGATAGTGTATATTTTTAAAAACTTTGTTTTGATACCTATTCAACGACATATCATTTATGAAAATCAATTCAGTAGTTTTTCTACAATCGCTCGTCAAAATGCAATCACATCACAAAATAACAAAAAATTGAGGGGCACCCTGTGAAGACCTCTTGTCGAAAATAAAAATTCTAAGAGAACTTGTATTTTTTATTAAACCAAGCTCAGGGCTAAATTCATTTATTGGTCCATACTGGATATCCACACATAAAATTGGGTCAATTGGTGCATCCAAGAGCCAGCGCTTTTGCATATAGTAAAACAAGATTCGAGATTTGACGGCTATAAATACTCATATCTCAAAAACGCTTAGTGATATGAAAAAAAAGTTAAAGCAAGCTCACCTTATTTTGTGATTGTCTAACTTTCTTAGAACAACCTTTTTTTCTCAGAATTACAACAAAAAAATGTTAGTGGAATTTTCTGAATTCGTTCTCAATTTTTCAAAAAGGCCTCATTGCCTCCAGTGACATTTAGGAAAAAAAAAGTTCCAAACAAAATATAAATATTTTTGCTAGACTAACATTTATTTAGAACATACTTATAACTTTTATTCAAAAATAAAAAAGCTTTAGAACAAAAGATCCATTATTTTAAGTATATCTTCAAATTTTCAGTTTAGCTTAACAGTGTATTTCTAAAAATATACAAAATCTATTAAAATTAATTAAACACAATATGATATTAATAAAAAAATTATTTGCCTTTAAAAATATTTGCACAGTCACTTAGGAAAAACAACTATTATGGCAAGTGTCAGAATATGAGCATCGGATTTATACGGTTTTGTGTTAATTCGTTAGTATTCTCAAAATTTGGATGCAAAAACCAATTTTTTAAGAAGCAGTTCAAAAAATTTTAGTTATAAACTGTTAAAAGGTTTTGAAATTTGCATTTGCCTGTGGAGAACATTATTTAATAATTCACTAAAATGTCCGTATCATTTGATTAACTTAACAGAATTTCGTGATTTTATACTTGTTTAAAAGTTATTGAACTAAGTAATATCAGTAAATTATTTTTGCACGTTTCAAATTTAGCAGCATAATAGGGTGACCTAAAAATTAAATATAATATTTTGAAATAGGCAAAACAAAATATAATGTAAGAATGTTTAGACAAAATATATATATATATATATATATATATATATATATATATATATATATATATATATATATATATATATATATATATATATATATATATATATATAAATATATATATATATATATATATATATATATATATATATATATATATATATATATATATATATATATATATATATATAAATATATATATATATATATATATATATATATATATATATATATATATATATATATATATATATATATATATATATATATATATATATATATATATATATATATATATATATATATATATATAAATATATATATATATATATATATATAATATATATATATATATATATATATATATATATATATATATATATATATATATATATATATATATATATATTATATATATTATATATATATATATATATATATATATATATATATATATATATATATATATATATATATGTATAGTAATAGTAGTTTGTATAGTAAGACAGTTATTGTCATACTTAACGTGTACCAAAATCAATAAATATCATAATAAATAATTTCAGAAGAAAACTATGAAGTGGAAAGTTCTGAGTACTGAGATCCTTAAGAATTTGGTATATAAAATCAATACAAAAAGTTCTCTTATACACAATCGGATACAATCAAAGAAATTCCAAACTCCCAAATGTTTACTTTTTTCTCTTACTAAAATTAAGATATTGTTTACACGAATCATAAAATCATTTTGTTATTTTTCTTATGTCACGATTTTCCACTGAATTAGCTAAACTAAATAAATTTGTATAAAAACATTGCAAGGAACAAAGATTTTTGGTTATTTTTAAGGTTCTTCTTCAATGGTTTGTTTATACATGATCAACGTTTTAACGATTTTTAAACATTAAAAGCTTTGAAGAGATTTTCGTTTGGTAACCTAAAATTTTAATTTAAATTAGTCCGATCATTTGTACTCGAGTGTTAAAAATTTATAACAGTCATGAAACGAAAAATTGAAGTTTATTTACGAATGTTTTTAAATGGTAAATGGTTCGCAGAAAAATAAAAAGTTTATGAGCCAAATTTGATCCAAAGTAAATAGTAAATTCATATACATAGAAGACTTTACATAGTAAGAATTAGGTTTCAATCAAAACATTTAAATATGAAAGCACTCTACAAGCTGACTAACATGCAGTTTAACTAATTTATCAATAATAATTTTACTAAAGAAAAAGCGTAGATGAAGTGACTTTCTACCATGAGTAAGGACTTACACTGGAAGGATTATGTTTGTTTTCAGAACACCGAGTCAAAATATGGCTAAGTGCTAGAACAAATTTTTTTATTTGATAAATTAAATGAGATTATATCTTTAATGAATCAACTAAACCTGTTGTGGAACAAATTTTTCACCACCGTGAGCAATCGTTTATAATTTATGATTTGGGAGAAAAATGTTCTAAAAGATCCATCAATAAAAATCGTTTTCCACTTCATTAAATCTTCTAAACTTCATATCAAATATCATAAAAATACAAACGGGACTATACAATTACAATCTCAAGCATTTACTTCTAATAAAATTCCATTAAACATATCATGCGTTAAATAACCGAATACATACTCTTATTTTGTGTGCTTTCATTTAAAAGAAAAATGTCTTGATCAAAAGCAAATTATCTTACACAAAACCCAAAGCAATCGTAAGGAATTTATTACAAAATATTTCAAAATAAATTTACGTTGTAGAATGTAGAGGTTGCTTAACAAATTTGGTGTAATAAAATGCAACATATATATATATATATATATATATATATATATATATATATATATATATATATATATATATATATATATATATATATATATATATATATATATCTATATATATAAAATTCTCGTGTCACAGTGTTTGTAATTAAACTCCTCCGAAACGGCTTGACTGATTTCCATGAAATTTTATGTGTATATACGGTAGGTCTGAGAATCGGTCGTAAACTATTTTTTATACCCTTAAGTGATAAGGGGGGCCCTCCCCCCAAACATTTTTTTGTATTTTTCAGACAAAATTTTTTATTTTTATTTTTTTATGATTTGACATTAAAAAATACATATAATCCCTAATTTTCCCCCTTCTACCACCAACCCCCATTTTTTAATTGCGATATTAGTACTGAAATACTCTTCAATTACTCCTCCGAAAGGGCTTGACTGATTTCCATGAAATTTTATGTGTATATACGGTAGATCTGAGAGTCAGTTGTAAACTATTTTTTATACCGTTAAGTAATAAGGGGGCCCTCCCCCCAAAAATTTTTTGTATTTTTGAGACAAAATTTTTTATTTTAATTTTTTTATGATTTGACATTAAAAAATACATATAATCCTTCATTTTCTCCCTTCTACCACCAACGCCCATTTTTTAATTGCGATATTAGTACTGAAATACTCTTCAATTACTCCTCCGAAACGGCCTGACTGATTTCCATGAAATTTTATGTGTATATTCGGTAGGTCTGATAATCGGTTATAAACTATGTTTTATAGCTTTAAGTGATAAGGGGGGCCCTCCCCCCAAAATGTTTTGTATTTTTCAGAAAAAATTTTTTTATTTTTATTTTTTTATGATTTGTCTTTACAAAATACATATAATCCCTTATTTCCCCCCTTCTACCACCAACCTCCATTTTTTAATTGCGATATTAGTACTGGAATACTCTTCAATTCTCAGTAGTCAACAACTGATCAATCTATTAATCTATCTATCTATCTATCTTCTATCTACATATCTATATATGATAAATACAAATGCAAATGTTCGTTGGTTCAAAATAGGCAATCTAGGAATGTACTGGATCGATTCTCTTGAAATTTGGACACAATGTTGCATTCAGAAAGGTTATTATATATTTTTTTTAGCGATATGCGTTTCATATAGGAATGTAAGCTGTCGACAAGCGCCCCTCACCTGCATTAATCTCAATTCAATCTTTTTATGGTCGAGTTTCACTTAAAGACTTAATTTAATCGATTAGTTATGTATGGGTGATCTGATCACCCATATATAGTTTTGTCCAATTTATCAACCATATTTACTGATTACCGGTTAATTGTATAACCACTCCAGTGTCCAGTGTTATTGTGTAACCAGTGTGTTTATGTTTGTTAATGACTTTGTATAACAACACTTTGACCTAAATGGAAGTAGTGCTAACCACTAGACCATTCAACACATTTGTACATACATTTATATACATACGGTCATAAAAATGTTCTATTTCATTTTTGCTCATTGCATGGAAATTGGCTCTATTGTATATTTTACCAAATACTTCTACACGGAATGGCATTTTGATAATTTTTTTGAAAACCAGATTTCAAAAAACGATTTTGTGCATTTGTTCAAAACAGCAGTTGACATGATGTATGTGATACATATATAAGTTTCAATAGGTCAGGTTGACAAAACGCCTGCTTGAGAACATATGAGAAGATTCAATGCTCGGACAATAAACGAAGTGACAATTAATAAAGTCGGCAATAAATTTCAACCGGGATATAATTTTTGTCAATAAAAGAGGGATTAATGAGTCGAGGGGAAGATTTCCACATTTGGAAATGCCGTCAATTGTTTCACCAATACATGGTAGATATGTATGCAAAAACATTCGAAACAGAACGTTTAATATTCATTCGATTAAATCAAACCAAGCTTTTCTCTGAAGTACCAGTATATTTGCGAGAGCCAATTTAATATGACGGTTATTCACAACTAACGCACACACACAAAATCATCTCAAATGCACACGGCAAATATCCGATGCCAGCTTCGATAAAGATTTGTAGGAAGTTGTGACGAAAAATATGTAACATGAGCTTTCCAGAACACTGAATCCACTGAATCCAAAGTACGCAAAGTGATATCACCAAGGATTCAGTCAGTTACACGAAATTCAGTTACATGAAACGATGATCCTTTATATAAAAGAAGAGCCGCAGCAGATGGCGGTAAGGTAACAATATATAGATATGCGAAACGGGAACATGGAAATAGTTCCATAAACATGGATGGTTGTTCCATATTAATCCTTTGCTACAAAGAACATACAGATCGCACATAAACTTGGAATACGGTATATACGTCAAATCAGTCAAATACGTAAGTTAGAAAGTACTTTAATAAAAGCAACATTTCAGTTTTAGCGTGCTACAATGAAGCAGCACTGGGATGTATGTATCATTCATCAATGACACGTGCAGCACTTCACCTCCAAACTAAGTTCGAGCTATGTTTAAAATCATGCTGACCGCTTACTGTTCTTCATCTACAAGAACGTTATGGGAAAAAATATAAATCGCACATGGTTGATGATATTTCCTGTCCTATATAGCAAAATGATTGAAGATCTGTGCGTAGTATTAGCGAACTTAGTTCTCAATCAATTATTAATGCTACCGTCGAATCGATCTGCTCCGTCGGTCAATGTGAAATTACGTCGTTAATATAAATACAATACTGATGATTAGGTTTAATATAAGTACAATACGGGTGATTAGCATTTCAATTCAAAAGATCACAATTGTCAATTAAATTGATGTTTGCAATCACCATAAAAAAAGATCACGCTCAATCATTAAAAGTGCGCGCTTTAGATGTAGAACGGATTGATTTTCGTATGGACAATTATGTTGCGTAGATAGAATAGAAGCATAAAACTAGATAACCTCTATATCTGAACCAACAATGGAGCCACAACAAATAATGTATAACCTGCAGAAGCATCGAGAAATTGAACATTAGAAACCTGTAGGTTCTCTTTTCTTAGTGAGCACTCAGCACATTGAACATATGGGTACTGCGAACATTTGTAAATCTATTTATGTTCTGTATTATGTTATATATAGAGATGACACACCTCTACTAATTCAACAAGTTGCTTAAATTTTTTTTTGCTTACTTGAAAACTTATTTGATCGCTAATTTTTCATATATCCGAACTGATCAGTAAGAGTGCTGATTATTTTTCATCCATATTTTTAAAAAGATAAATTAAAAATTATGCGATTATTCTCATTACCACTTTTTGAAATCATTGCTACTACGTCAACAAAATGTCTGTGCACAAGCTTTATTTATAAGCGTAGCAAAGCACGCCGGGTCCTGCTAGTATATATATATATATATATATATATATATATATATATATATATATATATATATATATATATATATATATATATATATATATATATATATATATATTTAGGGTGCTTTTCTTTGGGCGACAATTCTTTTTTTCTGGTGCCCCACCAAAATTTTGTTGGAAATACCCAAGAAAACGTCCTCCAAAAATATGAGCCCTCAAAATTAATGTTTAGCACTCGGCATCGGCGTTTGAAGAAATACATGTAAAAGTTGGCGTTTGAAGAAATACAAAATACATGTAAACTTTAGTGTTTTTTAAAAAAAAAATTGCAGCTCAGCGGCATTTTATACTATATCAAAAAAGAAAAAAGCCACTAACTCAGGACTAAATTATCTACAAAAAAGCCTAAATAGATGTAACTGTAACTTACACCGGTGACACAGTACAGATCACTAAAGTCAGTTTTATGTGTTTTTCTTGTTCTTTTGTTTTTATTTCATAAATTCCTAAAGCTACAGGAAAAATGTCAATAACAAAGTTGTAGGTAATTAAGTTTTCTACAAAAAACTTATAATAACCGAATCTCTATAATTGATATTTCTCGAGATAATAAACTTTTATTATTTTAGAACTTGCGATTTTCATAAATTGATGACGAAAATCTCTTAAAACATCCATTTTAATAAAAGCTTATTATCTCGAGAAATATCAACCATAGAAATTCGGTTATTTTGCGTTTTTTGTAGGAAACTTAACTAACTACAACTTTGTTATTGACATTTTTCCTATAGCTTTAGCCATTTATGAAATAAAAACAAAAGAACAAGAAATTCACATAAAACTGACTTTAGTGATCTGTACTGTGTCACCGGTGTAAGTTACAGTTACTTCTATTTAGGCACTTTTGTAGGTAATTTAATCCTGAGTTAGTTGCTTTTTTCCATTTTGAAATAGTATAAAATTCCGCTGAGCTGTAATTTTTTTTTTAAAAAACACTAAAGTTTACATGTATTTTGTATGGAAAATCTTCAAACGCCAATGCCGAGTACTAAACATTAATTTTGAGGGCTCATATTTTAGGAAGACGTTTTCTTGGGTATTTCCAACAAAATTTTGGTGGGGCACCAGAAAAAAAGAATTGTCGCCCAAAAAAAAAGCACCCTAATATATATATATGTATAATTTTCCAAATATGCTAGGGCTCTGTGTGAAACGACGAAATAATGACAGATCCAAATTATTAATTGTCAAAATTTTGTCTTTTGAAATTTTCATTCACCATAACGAAACGAATTTTGTATAGTTAGTTAGATTATAACAGAAGGAAATTATTTACAAAAGTGATTTTTTTGTTGAATTTTGTTGTTGTGGAAAAATGAAGTTTTAAAAATGGAGAAAAAAGAATATATTGCTTTGATCAGTATGCTCTAAACTGACAGCATTCCATTGGCTAAAAATAATTAAAAAAGTTAATAATTCCATCTAATCTCCCTTTATATTTTATTTACCTCTCTAATATGAGGAATACATGTGGTTATAGTATAACTTTTCTATTAATTCGAGCTTTATTGTGCTGAATTAAGTATAAAAGTATTGGCAAATATGTTTTGTTGATATTGTTCATTATATAGAAATAGAATTATAATTTTTAAAATGATTATTTTTGCTAATGTCAAAATTATTTTCGTTTCGCACAGCAAAATTAAAAAGAAATCACCTTATGTAAAAATTGTGTTTTCGCCAATTTCAACTTCACCAATAATTTTGTTCTGTCAAATATTTGCCGATTTGCACAGAGCCTAAGTATGGAATTGAATTGATTATTGTTCGTTAGCTGGAAATCCTACCAAAGACACAGTTATCATACCTAGTGAACTATTTACCTTTCTTAAAATCTTTGATATTTCAACACATTTTTTTTAATTTTAAGATACTCTACTCAGATCAGACTAGTTTGTATTTTAAAAAATGTTTGTCATTTTCTGTATCAAATGAAATAAGCTACGAGCATGTCTGTTTTTGACAGTTGTTAATTATGTGAAGTGAATTTTTAAAAATTTATATACGCAAAAACACAATACTTGTAAATTATTCAAAAAATTTTGGCTTTATTTAATACATTAAAAGATACTTGCAGATCCGAAATTATATTTACATCGACTGACAAAAATCAATATTCGGTGCTTTCAATTTATGTAAGTTTTTGGTATCACTCGTTTATGAGTTACGACTACATATTTGTCAATTGAATAATGTGCTACAAATTACTAAATTTAAAATGCTATTTATTTTCAATTAGGTATTTTAAGACTGAAAGAAAAGTGTATGTAAAGTAAGCTGAATTTTTTATGACGTATACCATTTTCTTGTATTTACTTCACGTTCACGTTTACAAAATTCAGTACAGCCAAAATTGAAACGAATTAATAACACACAGATAATACATATATCAATTCAAACCTGTTTAGTAGTCGATGTTGTTGACGCTTGCGATGTAGCGTTTGTAATATCATCCACATTTGTATAAATAAAGAAACATTGGTATAAAGCTCTAGGAAATAACGGGCATAACTTATATTACGATCCAAAGGTTTAAAACAAAATTGGGAAAATAAAAATGAATTTGCATGTTTTACGTTAGCAATTTTTCCATCATTTTACGTACAATTTTCTTTTTCCGTGGTTAAAAGGAAAAATTCGAGTTTAAATTGAATAATTTTAAATGTATGATTTTTGGTTTTAATGGAAAAAATTAAAGAAATAATGAACTTATAATAGATTGAAAATGCGATAAAAAGAAAATGCGTAGAAATGAATAAAATCTATCTCAAACTTTTTGTAAGAAATAAAAAAGAACTACATCACGCTGATCTCTGATTTCAGTTACAAAGCAAAATGTATATTGTACTTCGTTTACTCTTAAACTACGTTAATTACCATTTTATTCGAAACACTTTTCTTTTATCTGTAAATTTTATGAAATTTTTGCTATGTGTTTGTTTTTTATTTTTCAACTAACTGATAACTCACACGCTTTTCTTAAATTTTTTCAGATCTTAAAAATAAAATCACGTAATTTAAAGAACAAGATAACGAAAACCAACTTCTGAGTTGATAAAATACAAAAGAAATGTAAAGTTTTAAATTTCATTCTTTTTACTTGTACGGTTTTTCGTTTGCCCTTAGTGTTTTTGTTGTATTTGTTCTATTTGCTGGATCTTTAGATTTTAAGTTTAACATAAATTTTTCAAAATAATTAGAGTGGAAATGTTTTTCCTCATTTTTCTTTGTACTAAATATATATACATAGTACACATACGACTATTTATATGTGCATTTCTATATAATGTAATCAGTGTTGCTTTTTTATTATATTGATTAAAGTAACATAGGGAATTTTTCTTTAGTTTGGGTTAAAATCAAATTATGTGTTTGTTAGTAATTTACCGTAGTAAATTTTTTAAAATGAATTGTTCTGAAAACAAACCGACAAATAATCGGATAAACATACGTCCATTATGTATGGAAGTTTTAAAAGCTAATAAGTTTGTTGGCCAGATCACAATCATTGTAATTAAGAACTATACGTTTCAAAGTCGACAAACCGATAATTTTATCTGAATTAATCGATTAAAACTGTGAATTAAACTATAACAGATATTTTATAGTATAAAAAATAAAACTTAAATTTTAAAAAATCACACTAATAAGAAAATCACAAGAAGAAGAAGGAAATTAAAGAAAATTAAAACAAAAAAAAAACACAGTGATAAAACATGATAAAGTTATTCGTTTGAATAATAAACGGCGATTGATGAATTACTTTCGTTGATGCAATGAATAATTTATTAACAAACCACAACATTCGTTATATTCCAATCCATACTGAAAAATTGGACGTGTTCTGATTCAAATTTCAAACTATGAGTATTAATGAAGTTTGTTTGCACTTGCTCTGAAAGATTCACACAAAATTTCAATTTAAATCTAGAGTAACAAATTAATTTCCTCACCCAAGGAAAGCACATTTTAAACATATCTAATAGGTTAATTTATTGGGAGTATAACCGTTACCAGTCATGATAAAAAACACAAAAATTTTTTTACAAATTTCAATATTGCTATTAGTTTATTATCATATGTACTTGCAAAATAGCAAAACTGTTTTTCCATCTCTATACTTTTTAAAAATTTGCATATATCACAGCAAACCGTTTCCGCATGGAAGGATCAGTTTTTATTGATTTGTAAATTTTTTTATTTTTGATCTACAAGTGTGACAGCCACGCGTACTCCAGTCCCTGCTATTGGAATACGAGTTAACGTGAGATAGCACATAATACTGGCAGTAGCAGTGAGATATCATTACCCAGGATGTTGACGGTCGAACTCTATTTAGTTCACGGTAGCACCCTCAATCTTCGCTGTAGAATATTCATTGATGATGATAAACCTAGACTTTAATCATTGAGGAAGACGGTGCATCACATGATCAACGAATATGTCACTAGCTTGATTATTGTGAACCCCAAATTAGTTTTGTTCCAGCAGATTTTCTTTTCACCTCTTATTTTATTTTTGATTTCTCTATCTTATCATAAAATATTAACTTATGTCATATTTTATATATTAATAAAAATTTGTTGTGTAGGAATTACAATATGTGTCACAACATTTTTTTTTTTTTTAAAGGCGTTCATGCTCCATGTAGGAGCGTTGCCAGGTTAATCAGCTTTGAATATTCACCACGGTCATTCGCAACAGTGACATAATTACCATGGCAGCCGATTTTTTTAAGGTCGTTTATTACGTCAGTCTCCCATTGTAGTCGTGGTCTACCTCGCGGTCTACCACTCCCTGGGGTACTAACGTACATTTTTCTAATCATTCCAGACTGTGAATCGGCTCGTAGAACATGCCCAAACCAAGCAATCCTATTAGAACGGATACAACCTATTATATCAGGACCCTCAAGAAGGTCTCTGATCTCAAAGTTATACCGGGTTCTATACTCTCCATCGTCTGTCTTAAGTGGACCAAAAATGTAGCGTAGGATCTTACGCTCAAATACAGATAAATGCGATTCGTCATTTTGTGTAAGGGTCCACGTTTGTGACCCATACATCACAACCGGTCTAATCAATGTCTTGTATAACTTGAGCTTGGTGTTAGTTGATACATACGGTGATCCAAGGAGAGGTTTAATTGAGTAGAAAGTTCGATTACCTGCAGCGATTCGAGCTTTAATATCTGTAAGTATGCTGTTGTTTGAGTCAAGCATTGATCCCAAATATTTAAAAGATTCAACTCCCTCAATTCGTTCATCGCCGCACATCAAATCTTTCTTCTCAGCCTCTCTTGAAACATTCATATGTTTGGTTTTATTGTAGTTAATTTGCAGACCAATTTTCCTAGCACCACTCTCAAGCGACTTGAAAGTCTCACTCATAACAGCTTCACTTCGGCCGAGGATGACAACATCATCAGCGTAAGCAATCATCTGTACTGAGTTTATTGACAAGATATTGTTATTAGTCGGTAGTTTCTTTTGACGGCACACATATTCCAAGGCTAGATTAAAAAGTATAGGAGAGATAGCATCACCTTGTCTTAAACCGGAGTCGACTTTAAAAAACTTTGATATTTCGTTCTCTACTCATACACAGCATTGAGAGTTCTGTACTGTCATTTTGCATAGTGATACCAGTTTACCAGGAATTCCCATTGACACCAGAGCAGACCATAGAGTCTCTCGTTCGAGAGAGTCGTAGGCCTGCCTGAAATCAATGAAAAGTTGGTGCACAGGTATGTTGAACTCTCGACACTTTTCCAAAATCATCCTTATCGAGAAAAGTGCATCGGTGGTACCTCGGCCCCGCCGGAAACCACACTGATATTCTCCAAACAGTTGTTCAGCAAAAGGATTGATTTTGGATAGCAAAATGTAGGAAAAGATCTTATATGCTGTGCAGAGGAGGGCGATTCCTCTGTAGTTTGCACATTGTAGGCGATTACCTTTTTTATGGATTGGTATCAGCATAGCTTTGTTCCAGTCCTGTGGCATGGTTTCAGTCCTCCAGATCATTTGAACAAGTTCAAATAATCTTGAGCATAGAGTTTCGCCACCATGTACAATCATTTCGGATGTTATATCGTCGATACCAGGTGCTTTATTGCATTTTAATTTTGACAGCGCCGCATCGAATTCCTCTCTGGTGGGTTCTTCTACATGTACCTTTGACGCACGAATAAGCTTAGCTCGTCGCCCGACTTGTTGCTGGTCACTTAAGTTGAGAAGATTCTCAAAATAAGCGGCCCAAGTATCTAAAATATTTTTAAGGTCTACTTGTAGCTCCCCATTTTCGTTTTGAATAGCAGTCGATCTAGTTTGAGGGCCCTTCTTTAAGGTTTTAACCTGTTGAAAGAAGTTACGCGATTGATGTTCCTTATTGAAGCTTTCAATCTCCTCACACTGTCTCTTCCACCATTCTCTCTTCGTTCGTCTACATAGCTTTGTAACGGCTTGTCTTGCCAGTTTATAATTCTCCTTCGTGGATCTGGTGTTGCGTCCTTGTAGACACTTCAGATAGCAATCTCTTTTGTATTGAATAGCATCAAGGCATGCTTGATCCATCCATGGCTTCTGGGAGTGGTTCTCTGGTCGTCCAAGTATTCCCTCAGCAGCGCTTAAAACAGCATCTTTGAGCAAATACCATGACTTATTGACGTCTCCATTAATGGTTTCTGATTTCTCCAATGTTTCGGCAATATGGATTTGATATCTCTCTTCTGTTTCAGCATTCTTTAATGTTGAGATGTTAAAACGTTTCCGTTGATTGAATTTTGGAATGCCTGGATTCGGGAAGTGGAACCTTATCGTTGCACATACAAGGAAGTGGTCACTTCCAATGTATGCACCTCTAAAGGATCGCACATCCAGAACGCTCGAAAAGAAACGTGTTGTTACTAGAACGTGATCAATTTGATTTCGAGTATTTCCATTCGGTGAGACCCAAGTCTGCTTATGAATCGATCGATGCGGAAAGAACGTACTGGCAATTCTCAAATTATTTGATAATGCAAACTCAGTCATTCTCTCACCATTATCATTCGAATTCAAATGCAGGCTGTTGGGACCCACCACATTTCCATAAGAGATATCTCTTCCAACCTGTCCATTAAAGTCACCAAGAACCATAATGAAGTCGCGTGTTGGTGTTTGTTTCATAACCTCTTCCAGTGCTATGTAGAAATTATCCTTCTCGTCGACGGTCTTAGCTTCAGTTGGTGCATGCACGGCAATAAGAGAAATATTGTTATATGTACCGCGTACACGTAGGTAGCAGATCCTCTCACTGACCGGGATGAATTTCATCACGGCTTCTTGTATGCGTGCACCAACAAGAAAGCCAGTTCCAAATTCTCTTCGAGAAGGATGACCACTACAGTATAGAGAGTGACTATCCAAATCTTGTTTTCCGATTATCGGCTGTCTAATTTCTTGTAGAGCAATAATATCCATCCTATACCTCTCAGCCTCTGTTTCTAGACTTATAAGAGCATCAGGAGCGCTCAGGCTGCGCACGTTCCACGTTCCGATTCGGTAGTCTGGTCCTTTTTCACGTCCAGGTAAAATTCTGTTGTTTTTTCCGGGTCTGTTTTTCTCTTTCTGATAACCAAATTTAACATATTAGTTTTTTTCTGGGGTTAGGGTGTTAACCTTAGGCCCAACCCAAATTGTCGTGAATGGGTCCGTTCTGCATATTAAGGTCACCAGAAACAACCTTTTTACACGTTTATATAGCGAGCCGCTTGATTCAAGACAGACGCCCGCTCCAAGCCGCCCCTGACATGGAGAACAGACGCTTGAGTCGCATTGGTTGTAGAGCGCCAATTCGCCGTGAAGTAGCGTCATTGACTAAGCAGTTTTTACTCTGCTTGTCTCCAATACACCAACCTAATTCTGTCAGCATTACCCAGGCAGCACGGCGTGGACTTCGAATTTCGGATTTCGCTACCCCGTGTCACAACATAGGGATAACTAAAAACACAAGAAATTGAATTAACAAAATACATTTTAAATAACAAAAAATTGACAAACTGAAAAATGTTAGTTGTTTTTGTTCTGTTGGACTAAGTAGCTTACGACCTCTCAAGGCAGAAATTTATACTTTTAGAAAATGATAGAAATATTACTAAAAATTTTAAAAATTACGACTTAAAAGTTACGACTTACGACGAGAGGTCATTTCAACTTTTACTGTAAAATAAGAATATTCATAATTAAAGAAATTCTCTAATAATTTGCTATTTTATTTCAGTTCTGGCCTTTAAATTACAATAATCTATTATCACAAACATAAAAACATTCAGTCAACAAATTTTTAACATTTTCTCAGTTAATTGCTTACGTTGCGTTACTGAATGTCAATTAATAATAAATAATAAAGGTTTTTGCTAAGCAAGCTACAGACCTACAATCAAGTTGTCAATCAATTGAAAACGAAAATAAACGAAATAAAATTTAGGGGATTTTTACACTAAATTTTATTTCGTTTATTTTCGTTTTCGAATTGATTGACAAATTGATTGTAGGTCTGTAGCTTGCTTTATGTAAAGCTTAGTAATTATATTGTAAATTTATGTAGATATAATACGGTAATTATATGTAGATATAATACGGTTGTTCAATTTATAAAAAGTAGAATGGTTGTCTGTAGTTGTAGAGGAGAATATTTTCTAGTTTTTGACTTGTTTATTAAAATGATATATAGAAATGGTTTGACTTGCATTTTATATTACGATGATATGGGTTAATTTTAAATTTGTGTGCGATGAAAAGTATAATTTTGAAAAGAAACAAGAAATGGAGAATCTAGAACTATATATACTCGTTCAAATGTTAAATCGGGGATTATTATGTAAATTTTAATCAAATTGAGAAAATAATATGTTTTGTTTTGTTCATTTTACAATGGAGTTCAATTTATATATGTGTTTATGTATTTCGTGAATAAAATGGTAGTAAAACAAAAATATTTGGCCGATAATGTTCAAACGAGTGTTGATGATAGTGTTGATATTGTATATGAAGAAATAGAAATGGATGTAATATTTTATATAAATTCATGGCTGTATTCCATGGCATTTCGTTTGGTGGTGGCTGACTCATGGCATGAAGATAGAAAATCTAATAATGATGAATTTAAAGCACAAGAAACCAAAGGATCAAGAACTGACAGTTTTGAGTATGTAATATTTGAAAGGCATATGGAATAGTAGGAGAGAAGTTCAAAATGCAGTATACAATCGTTTTTTCTGTTTATGTTTCATATAGTGAACTGTTAATGGGATTTCAAGAAGATGCTATCAATTTACATGGATCATCAGATGCTATAAATAATGTAAGCTTTATTTTAATTTATATAATTTTTGTTAGTTTTTGTTTTGTTAAATTATTTTCTTTTATATTTAACCAGAGTTTTTGTTTTTGAATTATTTGAAAAGCAATGAGAGATTTCCCAATAAGGATTTGTTTGATATAGTTCAGTATTTCACCAATATTTATTTCTATTATAAAGTCCAATACTTCACTATATTTTGATCCAAGCGGACGGTAAAACTTTTTTAAAAACCCATTTTATTTACTTCTAAGACTCTAGTCTCTTAACTGCTGCTCGGATTTCGCTCATTGACGAACTTATCCAAGATATAAGTAGAACACATGTTTCAGAAAATATTTTTAGTCTAGCTCAATAAATTCGACCGTGAGAGTGTCAATAGTTTTATATTGATAAATTATGATATTTATATAAAAAAATTTTATATCGATTTCTAGTCTACGCTTATCATATATATACATAGTAATTTGGCATCAAAATGTTGCCGAAATTTCGAGACGACGCATTTTGTAATAGGTTGATTTTTATATGAAATGTACGTAAATATTACTTAACAAATTAACAAAACAATCTATATTTGTTTTTAAAAGCTAATTTGAATTTAATACTTATTTTAAATCATTTCTACTTAGTTATTTAGTTAATAAGTTTACAGCGGCTGTCATAGCGATATACAAAGACTCAATACGTTCATACTGGTAGTTCGACCAGTCTATAAGGTAGATCAATTTAAAAGCTAAATTGATAATTCAAATCTGAAATAGATTCATTGGCTTGACTGGGATTCAAACAATCGACGCTTTGACATGAAGAGTTGAGTCCGTTAACAACTATTCATTTCTATAACACTAACCCTTACACACTGAAACACAATTGCCTAATAAAACATAACAACTTATAACATATCATATTTAATTTTAAAATCCTAAAAATATAACAATAACCCTTCTAAAATTCTTGTTTATCATCAAATAAAATAAGACATTATCTTATCCCACTGTTGCATCTCAAATTATAATTTATTATTTTAATATAAGTGTGATATGGATTTTTCATAGGGTTTAAGGTCTAAAATAGTTTCAAATACGATCTTTATGTAATTCTACTAAATAAGTTTGTCGCCAAAACTCATAAAATGATAAAACATCTTTCAAAATGTTGATCCCTTTTTTCTACTTATTTTATTGTAGCTAAAACTACAAATTCTTTTATTGTTTTATGATTTTAATACCGCCCTAATTCAGTTTTGAAAACTATAAGATATTATACGATACCAATAATGTTTTTAGGTAGATTTCAAATAAAAATCTACCTATTTATTTATCATTTTCCTTTGTTAATAATTTTAAGACCTTTGATATAGTTCATAAGTTTTGTTTTATAAAAAATGATATTCAGTCAAAAAAGTAGTTTACCAACCAATGGTTCTACAAATAAACAAATTTCAAAAATAAAAATAAATTTCAGTAAATAACAAAAATTTAGAATAAAATTTTAAAGTGTTTTATTTGAAGTGAGAATCAAAATCAGTTACATAAAATTAAATTGGCGTGTAACGTGTGCACCAAGCAAACAATTTTACATGGTCCTTCGAACCCAAATCAGTTTTTATTATTCAAAAAAAATTATGTGAATAGTGCAAAAGGTTTTTGATTAAAACAAGTGAAACCAAAAAATACATAGTGTATATAATATAAATAACATATAGAGTGACAAATTTCAATATTTTACAAGAACAATCAAAAAGTGAAAACAGTAATACAAATTAGGTTTCAGTCCTGATACAAAAAAAAACAAAAATACAAGTTGGGTTTCAGTCCTAACAACAAACAAAAAGCTATCAAGCTATCCACTAAATTCAACAAAGTCAATCAGCAGAATACAACAAAATATTCAAGTAAGCTATTTTATCACCTTCCTTTCATTTATTAACTATTTACAATATTGATTCAATTCGTCAAAAATGTCATCTGTTGGTAGTTTAAAAAGACAAAGAGGCATGGTAAAGAGATCATTGACAAGACTACAGAATTTTCTTTCTAATACAGAAAATTTTGAAGTAGAAGACTTAAGATTAAGAAAGGATAAATTAGAAAAATTTAGCGAAGATTTCTCAAAAATTCAGTTAGAGATAGAAGAATTAGCAGGTGAAAATGAGGAAGAAGAACAAGCTAACGAACAAGAACGATTGAACTTTGACACGGCATATTATAATTGTTTAACAATAATCATTGGTGCGATACGTGCACTGAAACCAATTCAATCATCTTCAGATGTAGGTGAACCTGATAAAGTTGAGAGCAATTCACAAGAATTGCAAAAAATCAAAATTAAGAGTTTTAGTGGCAATACAATCGATTGGTGTAGCTTTCGGGATACATTTAAGTCATTGGTTCATGATAATTCAAGTATACCAACTATCCAAAAATTTCACTATTTAAAATATTCTCTTGAAGGCGACGCAGCAGAAGCTTTAGCTACTCTTACAATCGCAGTAGAAAATTATACGGTTGCGTGGGATTTGTTAAACCAACGATACAATAAACCAAGACAAATTATCCAAACTCACATCAAATGCCTCTTAGAGCTTCCGAATTGTTCACAAGAATCTCCTATAGCCTTACGATCCTTACTAGAAAAAGCGCAACTACATGTTCATTCCTTGCAGGCGCAAAAAGTCGATATCAATAATTGGGATCCATTTTTAGTTTATATTATTTCATCGAAATTAGACAAATCAACAAGACGAATTTGGGAGAAAAGTCTAGCTAATGATGATTTACCAACCTTTAGTGAAATGATTACGTTTTTACAAAAGGAAGCACGTGGTGACGAACTAGAATGTCCTCAGACTGTTAGACAAAAGAATCAACCAATCAAAATTGTTAGAAATATTAATCACACTAACAGTAGAGAAAGACAAGGTAGAGCGTTTGTTGCTTCAAAAACTTCTTGCGCAGTTTGCAAGGAGGAGCATTACATTCAAGATTGCAACCAATTTTTGGGTTTCACAATACAAGAACGATTTGAGGCAGTAAAGACGGCAAGTTTATGTTTTAACTGCTTTAGGCCCAATCACTTAACAAGCAAGTGTTTTAGTAGAGGTTGCAAAATATGTAACAAAAAACATAACACGCTTCTGCATTTCCCAAAAGAAACTCATACTGGAGAAGAGGCTAGTCAAAATCAAACGGAAATGGTCAATACAGAGCTGGTAACAAAAAACTCACTTACAATTACAAGTGACTCAGAAGTGCTGCTTGGAACTGCACTGATCAAAATTGTTGACAAACAGGAGAAAGAACATATGTGCAGAGTTCTTTTAGATAGTGGTTCACAAGCGCATTTTATAACTGAAAACCTAGCTAACCGTTTGAACCTAGAAAAAACTCAAGGAGAACAACGCTTTTCAGGTTTAGGACAAGGAACTACTAGTTCTCAATTTACGGTCATAACAAAAATCATATCCAACGATGGCAAGTTTAGTTCTGAAATAACCTTTACGGTTTTACCCTCTATAACAGGTTGTTTGCCAACAAGACAAATAAATAGAACATCTTTTCGAATTCCAAAAAACATTTATCTAGCCGACCCAGAATTCCATAAACCTCAAAATGTAGATGCTTTGATAGGAAACGCTCTATTTTATCAATTGCTTTGTGTAGGTCAGTTCAAATTGGTTGATACACAGCTTATATTGCAAAAAACGTTATTCGGCTGGTTAGTTACGGGTTCGATAGAGATTCCCAATAAAGGACCGCATAATCAGCTTAAACAAAAGTGCTATACGGTTACTTCATTGGATGAACAAGTAAGCAAATTTTGGGAATTAGAAGAATATTCCAATAACAAACACTACTCAAAAGAAGAGGTTGAATTTCAAAAACATTTTGAAGAAACCACAACACGCACTGACAACGGTAGATTTTTGGTTCGTCTGCCTTTTAATGATAGAAAAGATCAGTTAGGAAATTCTTATCAATTAGCATCACAAAGACTATGGTCACTAGAAAGGAAGTTATCACATAAGCCCGAAATAAGAGCGAAATACAACGAGTGTATAGATGATTGGTTGATACAAGGTCATTTGTCAAATATTACAGAATCCAATATACGCGAAGAAGGTTTATATTTACCTCATCACGCAGTTGTTAAGCAATCAAGTTTGACAACACAACTACGTGTAGTATTTGACGGATCTGCCAAAACTTCTACGGGAATTTCACTAAACGATGTTCTGCGATCTGGTCCAAATATTCAAGACAGCTTGTTTTCAATAATTGCAAATTTTAGACTTTACACTTTTGTTTTTTCTACAGACATAGAAAAAATGTATAGGCAAATATTTGTTGACCCAAAAGATAGAATTTACCAAAAGATTTTGTGGCGTTTCAAAGCAACCGATCCTATTCAAGTTTTCATGATAAATGTTGTCACCTTTGGTATCACCTCATCATCTGCACAAGCAACTGCTTGTTTGGCAAAATTAGCTCAATCAAAATCTGACGAATTCCCTTTAGCTTCAAAAACAATTTTAAAAAGGTGCTACATAGACAACATTTTATCTGGCACCAACGATTTTAATGAAACAATATCATTACGGAACGATCTTATAAGGCTCTTGGGTGAGGCAGGTTTCAATCTGAGACAATGGGCATCTAACAATAACGATTTAATCAATGATTTAAAAGCATCTTCAAACTCCCAAAATATATGTTTAGACAATGAAAAAGACATAAAGGTATTAGGTATACAATGGAATTCAAATCTTGATCAAATAAATTACGTGGTTAAACCTCTCGAAGAATACAACAGAACTACGAAGCGGAATATACTTTCTCAAATAGCGCAGTTATTTGATCCTTTAGGATTATTAGGACCTGTAATAGTTCAAGCCAAATTGATAATGCAAGACTTGTGGAAGTTAAATTTAGACTGGGATGAATCTGTACCACAAGAAATACATTCTAGTTGGATCATTTACAAAAACGAACTGAGTATTCTAAATAAATTTTGTGTTCCTAGAAAAATACTTATAGATAATTATAAAGAGGTTCAATTGCACGGATTTGCAGACGCAAGCAGCAGGGCTTACGGTGCTTGCATTTATTTGAGATCAATTGATAGTAACAACAAGATTGTTGTAAAACTACTTTGTTCAAAATCAAGAGTGGCTCCCTTAAAAACCGTTTCTGTACCCAGGCTTGAATTGTGTGCCGCAGTTTTATTAGCGCGGCTTTTTCAATCTACAAAAACTTCTCTTGATATGCAATTTACTAAGGTAAATTTTTGGTCGGATTCTTCTATAGTTCTCAATTGGATAAATTCCTCCCCACATATTTTAAAAACCTTCGTTGCCAATCGAATATCAGAGATTCATCAAAAAACAGAAGTGCGAAGTTGGTCACACATCTCAACAGTTGACAATCCAGCTGATTTTATTTCGCGTGGACAATTGCCTTCTATCTTTATAAATAATTCACATTGGCTCAATGGTCCTACTTGGCTTTCTTTGCATGAAAACGATTGGAAGAAATCGTGCATAGATTTAACGGATGTTGATACAACAGAGATTCGCCAAAAGTGTGTCTTATTATCAACAATAGATCCGGAGTGCATTTTTGAGAGATTTTCGACACTTAATTCGCTTATAAAATTTACTGCCATTGTTTTAAGATTAGTCAAAAATCATAAGTCAAAATCTAAAGTTAAAGGTGATTTTACTGTTGAGGAATTAAATGCGTCGCGATTGCGAATACTAACCTTATTACAAGAGAAGAATTTTAAAGAGGAAATCCATGATCTAAAACAAAACAACAAAGTGAACAAACGTAGCACGACGTTAAATCTAAATCCATTTTTAGACGACGATGGGCTTTTGCGTGTTGGAGGTCGTTTAAAAAATTCACATTTGCGTTTTGATCAAAAATATCCAATTTTATTGCCAAAATCAAATCATGTAACAAAATTAATAATTCGATATGAACACGAAAGATACAGACATACAGGTCTCCAAGCAACCTTAAATAATATTCGACAAAATTACTGGCCTATCGACGGCAAAAACATGACAAGACATATTTTAAGAAAATGCGTACGTTGCTTTAAAAACAATCCTATACAACCGAAATATTTAATGGGTAATTTACCGGAACATCGTATTACACCAGCGCGACCCTTTAGTAATGTAGGTATTGATTATTGTGGACCATTTTACTTGAAAGAAAAGAAGTTAAGAAATACGAAGAAAATCAAAGCATATGTTGCAGTTTTTATTTGTTTCGTAACGAAGGCAATACATTTAGAACTCGTTACCGATTTAACCACTGAAGCTTGTATTGCTGCTATCAAAAGATTATTTGCAAGAAGAGGTCAAGCGAAGAACATATTTAGTGATAATGCCACCTATTTTGTAGGTGCAAAAAATGAATTCAAAGAAATAACTGCATTTCTCTTATCTGATGATTACAAAACAAATTTAAAAAAGTATTTGACAGAAGTAGGAATAAATTGGCATTTTTCCCCGCCAGGATCCCCACATTTTGGTGGATTATGGGAAGCGGGGGTAAAATCATTTAAATACCATTTACATAGGAGTGTGGGCGAAACGCTTTTTACATACGAACAGTTTTATACATTTATTGTCGAAATTGAATCAATATTAAATTCCCGTCCACTAACACCATTATCCTCAGATCCCAACGATTTGATTCCCCTCACTCCCGCACATTTCCTGATAGGTGATACCTTACTACACCCGCCGGAAGAAGATTTAACAAATATTCAAACCAATAAATTATCAACATGGAAACACATACAGAACATAAAGCAACATTTTTGGTCAAGATGGAAAAATGAATACTTAAACGAAATGCAAAAACGTACCAAATGGCAACAAGGAAATGATAATAAACTACAAATCGGAACGATGGTATTGTTAAGGGATGAAAACCTTCCAACTAATCGATGGAAGCTTGGACGGATTATTGAAATTTTTCCAGGAAATGATAACGTGATTAGAGTTGCAACCGTGAAAACTGTTGATGGAATTTACAAACGAGCAGTCAAGCATTTATATCCTTTACCTATAGATATTACGGAATAATTTTAATAGCATTTATAGTACATTATTGTTAAGGAAAAAAGAGGAAAACAAAAGAAACAATTTGATTTAAACAAATTTAAAATTAGAATAGTATTTATTAAGTTTTTTTTTTTTTTTTATATTCAATTATTTAAAATAATTTAAAAATTTTCAAAACAATTAGTTAACAGGTAAATTTTAAGCATTCAATAATTTTGAACTTAGATCGTTCAAAGGCGGCGGCATGTTGCATCTCAAATTATAATTTATTATTTTAATATAAGTGTGATATGGATTTTTCATAGGGTTTAAGGTCTAAAATAGTTTCAAATACGATCTTTATGTAATTCTACTAAATAATTTTGTCGCCAAAACTCATAAAATGATAAAACATCTTTCAAAATGTTGATCCCTTTTTTCTACTTATTTTATTGTAGCTAAAACTACAAATTCTTTTATTGTTTTATGATTTTAATACCGCCCTAATTCAGTTTTGAAAACTATAAGATATTATACGATACCAATAATGTTTTTAGGTAGATTTCAAATAAAAATCTACCTATTTATTTATCATTTTCCTTTGTTAATAATTTTAAGACCTTTGATATAGTTCATAAGTTTTGTTTTATAAAAAATGATATTCAGTCAAAAAAGTAGTTTACCAACCAATGGTTCTACAAATAAACAAATTTCAAAAATAAAAATAAATTTCAGTAAATAACAAAAATTTAGAATAAAATTTTAAAGTGTTTTATTTGAAGTGAGAATCAAAATCAGTTACATAAAATTAAATTGGCGTGTAACGTGTGCACCAAGCATACAATTTTACACCCACCATAAAAATAATTAAATAATAATTTAATTCTACCATAAAGATAAAAGTTTTTTTCGTGTATCGAAATTATCAATAAATTAATAAGAAAACTGATCACAATGAAAGAAATCCTAAACATAAACAAAAAATTTAATAGTAATTAAACGTTAACTTTCCTTTGTTAATTTTATAATTTTTTTTTTGTTTCTTTTCTTTATCTTTGTTTTCATTTTTCCATTTAAAAAATCTTTAAGTTTTTCTCTGAGTAGAATTATATAATGGATTCTGAGGTTTTTATTTAAAAATTAAGGGTTTCAATTTTAAAGTTTGTGGGAAGCTTTTATTACCCATTAAAGTTGTTTTATACAAAAGACAAAGGAAAGTATAAAATAAAAAAGCTGTTAAAGGAACTGTTGGTAGTATCAGCTTAATTTTTTAATATTTTGGGTCTACAGAGATTTTGTAAGTCGAAAGAAATATGATTTAATTAAATTGTAGGCTGTTTTGTTAATGGTAAAATATTAGTGTAAAACAGTAAGAAAGAGGGGTATTTCTTATATATCATTAATAACTTAAAGTTGGCAATCTCAAAACTCAAAAACATTTAAAATGAAATATTACAGGCAGCACACGAACAAGTTTTGAAAAAAAGGTTTGAAATAGAACAGTCTTGAAATTGTTTGAGTGGGAAAGTCGGTGGTTTTTTGGCCTGGATTGTACATCAAATCTAGTTGTTAGGCATCAATCAACGTGTGGTATAATTTTTTTCAGAAATGCTAAAAGTTTTATAAGGTACAATTAGATTTTTTTAATTTTAAAATTATAGAAAACTGATTTTTGGGGAAATGTTTTTAAGAAATACCTAAGCCTTTAATCTATAATCTGCATATCCCAAATCTTCAGTTCTTAAAATAACAATCAGACAAATCGTTTGAAAAATTTTTGTCAACTCAAGAGAAAAAAATTTGTAAAGAGCATATCATTTAATTAGGCGCTAAAGTGATACTTTTTGTGTTGAGTCTATTATTGTTTGGCAATTATAGATGAAACAGAAAAAGTCACTTTTGCTCCGAATTAAATACACTATTTTTTCAGCAAACGTTTAATTTATTTTATAAATATGAAATTAATAGATCAAGTTTTTTAAAAATATGATTTAAAAAGTTAATATGAGGTAATAAATTTTCTGAAATTAAGTTTTATTCATTTTAATTCATTGCATTGAACAAATGCACAATCTCATGTTATGTTACTTTCCTGCCGCCGTAAAAATATGAAAATTACTAAAAAAATTAAAAAATTAAAAATGGCGTTACTTTACAGTCGCTTTGATTATACTCTCTTTGATCTCCCTAGCGTCAGTAAAGTTAAACTTTACAGCCGTTTGCCGAAAAATAAAATTTTTTATCAAAGAAGCCTTGAAATTTAAAATTTCCTAATCCAATCAAAGTCGTTGTTATTTTTGTTGGCATAGTGAAATACAATAATTGAAAATTTCATAAGCCAACTATTTGTTATTTTTTGTTGTCATAGTAATACAACTTATTTGAAAATAATAACAAATATATCGTAAAAATATGGAAAGAAATGGCGACTTTTTCTGCCGCCGTAAAAATATGAAATTAGTTCACTTTCGCCGTAAAAAAATGGCGTTACTTTACAGCCGCTTTGATTATACGTCAAAAAAGTAAGACTTTAACCTTCTCCCTAGCAGCAGTAAAGTTAAACTTTATAGCCATTTGCCAAATAAAGATTTTTTGAGTGAATTTAATAATGATCATAATGCTTTTTAAGTTAGCTAGAAATCTTGAAGCTGAATGTTATGAAGTTAACGTTCAAACAAACAAAAATATCAAAATCAGTGATAATATGTTTGGGCAATAAAACTTAAAAAAAGTGTTTTGTCTGCATTAGTGACACTTTTAAGGCAGAAAAATATAAAATCAAATGCAGTATCTTGTTCAGTCAATAATTAAAGACAATGGGTATAGTAACATATTTGTTTAACACATGTTGTATATGCTTTTGTTAATATAAATTTATAAAAAGTCAAAGATTTAATTTAATTTTCTATGATTACTCAATAATCATTATATTTCATCTTTCTAGGAAAGAAGTAATCCTCGGGAGTAATGTAATTTAATTTGATAAAAGAGAAAGATGAGAGTGCATAGGTAAACCGTCTGAAAACTTATAGTACCTTGAATCGAAACAAAAATAATTTTGTTCAATGCAAGTTTTATATATTCTCTTGAGTTCAACCTTTAGAGCAGGGTCTAAGATGTCTCGATCAATATAACTATTAATAATATCTATTAATTTAGTAAGAGGAACTGAAGTGAAAAGCATTACTATGTCAAAGGAAACAAGTTTGGCATTAAAAACGCATTGGATATTACTTATTCTATTGACAAGATCTCCTGAATTTTTTACGGAATATGTGGATAAGAATAGTGTGTGTTTGTTGAACAAAATGATGAATTGTTTTCATAATTTATATAGGCGGGAGCATCGCAGTAAGAAACAGTAGGTCTAATGGGCATATTATCTTTATAAATCTTAGGCAAGCCATACAAAGTTGTAGCCATACAATTCATAATAATATACTTCCAAACATCGTTTTGATATACAATCTGACAAGCTCATAATAATTTTTTAATTTAAAAATAATTTTTTTAATTAATAAGTTTTTCAAACAATTCACTTGGTATACTCTGACAAATATTTCTTATTTTAGGTAGATTTCATATAAAAATCTACCTATTGCAATGGGCTTCATCTCGGAATTTCGGAAAAATTTTGATGCCAAACGACTATTTGTGATAAGCGGAGATGGAAAAACAAAAAAAAAAAAAAATTATATATATATATATATATATATATATATATATATATATATATATATATATATATATATATATATATATATATATATATATATATATATATATATATATATATATATATATATATATATATATATATATATATATATATATATATATATATATATATATATATATATATATATATATATATATATATATATATATATATATATATATATATATATAACGATATGAGGTATAACGGAATTTAGCGGCACTCTCACGGTCGCATTTTTCGACCTACACCAAAATAATTTTCTGTGTATGTTTCGGCAAATAATGTCTTGGACAAATTCGTTAACTGACCAAATCCGGGTGCCGGTTAAGCGGCTAGAGCCTAAAAAGTCGAATAATCTAGGGCGCTATAACTTCCGTTTGAATAATAATATTTTAATAAAATTTAAAAATATTGAATATTTGAACCTTTTTTTATCATTTTTATCCAGATGACCACTTTGGCGTTTTAGGTTCCTCAAAAATCAGCTGTTTTAAAAATTTACTAAACTTTGCTGCCCTTGATCTAGCTGAAATGGCCAAGCTCATAGTTGAAAACTTTTTTTCACGTATTTAAAATATAAATCTTTCCAAAATTTCCAAAAATAATAGTTTAAGTCTAACGGTTGAGACCCTACGGCTGTTGAAATAAAAACAAACGCAAAAGGCAATGCTTTCATCATGTTTCAGTTTATGTTATTTAAATTCATCTTAGCTTTTAAACATACTTTTCAACTATAGCCTCAAAAAATTTCAGCTTTCTAACCCAAAAGGTTCCATTTTTATAAGCATTATAATGCAACCCTTACAAGAAAAATATCAACCCATTTCATACCATAGAAAAATTATCAAAATCTCTTTTGTTTTTATTTTTTTTACTAAGTAACCGTTTGAAAAAAGATTAAATAAGAACAAAAAAATACAACAACAAAAGACGATTTTGAAATAAAATTGTTTGATAATGTTTGATTATAAATTATGTGTGATGGTATAATTGTAGTTGTGACGTAGTTCATTTGATCTTTGGTGGATTTATAATGTTAATAAAAGTAGTTTAAACCAACTTAAATAAAACTGTTCCGAAATTGTATTGATGGCGTTAGTTCGGATAATGTATTTAATTTGGTTCGATAATTTTTAGGTAGATTTCATATAAAAATCTACCTATTGCAATGGGCTTCATCTCGGAATTTCGGAAAAATTTTTGTGCCAAACGACTATATATGATAAGCGGAGACAAAAAAACAAAAAAAAAAAAAATTTATATATATATATATATATATATTAGACTGGTCGTTAAAAACTAAATTTTCCGAGACGCCCCCTAGAAAAATTCTTTGTGGTCAAAAAACCACAACGGCATTATTTTTTTTTTTTTTAAGTCAAAAGAACACGTGCCGCAAAATCGTCGAAGTTGATTTTTTGAAAAATTCGTAGGTTTTTTCAAATATCTCATAAAATACGCAGATGTCAAAAAAAAATACATAACCATTTTTGTAGGAAATTTAATTCTCTACAAAAAAGGTCCAAGTCATTTTTTCCCGAAAACGTATAGTTCTCATGATATTTTGAAAATGAACTTGTAAGTTTTCGTAATTTTTAAAAAACATAAAAAATAAAGATGACGAAAAAGTCCTAATTTTTTTCTTATGCTATAGAATGAAATGTATAAAAAAATAATCGTGACAAAAAAAATCAAAATTAGTACTTTTTCGTCGAAATTTTCATCATTTGGTTTTACGAGTTTCGAAGAATTTCAAGTTTAATTTCAAAATATCATCAGAAATATAGGTTTTAGGAAAAAAATGACTTGGACCTTTTTTGTAGAGAGTTAAATTTCCTGCAAAAATGATTATGAGATTTTTTTTGACATCTGCATATTTTATGAGATATTAACAATTTTATCAAAAAATAAACTTAGATAATTTTGCGGCACGTGTTCTTTTGACTTTAAAAAAAAAAAAATAATGCCGTTGTGGTTTTTTGACCACAAAGAATTTTTCTAGGGGGCGTCTCGGAAAATTTAGTTTTTAACGACCAGTCTAATATATATATATATATATATATATATATATATATATATATATATATATATATATATATATATATATATATATATATATATATATATATATATATATATATATATATATATATATATATATATATATATATATATATATATATATATATAAACGATATGAGATATAACGAAAACGACCGGCACTCTCACGGTCGCATTTTTTGAGCTAGATCAAAAAAATTTTCTGTACTTGTGTGTTCTAATAATATTTTGGACAAATTCGTGAATCAGCAAAATCCGACACGTGGTTAAGAAACTAGAGGCTTTTTTCTGAAAAAAATTGATTTTTTAAAACCGTTTTAAAGCCGTTTGGATACTAATATTTCAAAAAATTTAACAAATTTAGAATCTTTAAAATCTTTTTTATCAATTTGTTTTAAAAATAGACCTCTGCAGTAAGAGGTTCCTGAGTGAGGGGCTCCAACAAAAAAGTTTGCAAATAATTTTTTTTTTTTAAACAACCGGCACTCTCACGGTCGCATTTATAAGGCCAGATCAAAAAACCTTTTCTAAAAATGTGCGTTTTATTAATATCTTGGACGAGTTCGTAAATCAGCCCAATCCAACACATGGTTAAGAAACTAGAAGCTTTATACTAGAAAAAAAACTCTGTTTTTTAGATCCGTTATAACGGCCGTTTGGATTCTAATATTTTTAAAAACTTCATAAATTTAGAATTTTTGAAACCTTTTTAATCAGTTTCTTTCAAAAAAAAGACCTCTGCAGTTGGAGGTTTCTGAGTGAGCGGCTCCAACAACAAAGCTTGTAAAACACAAAATGCGTTTGAATCAACCGGCGCTCTCACGGTTGCATTTGTGGAGCCAGATCAAAAAACCTTTCTTAAAAATGTGTGTTTTATTAATATCTTGGAAAAGTTCGCAAATCAGAAAAATCTGACACATGGTTAAGGAACTATAGGCTTTATACTAGAAAAAAAAGTAGTTTTTTTAATCCGTTATAACGGCCGTTTGGATACTAATATTTTTAAAATTTTCATAAATTTAGAATCTGTGGAAACATTTTAATCCGTTTCTTATAAATATAAACCTCTGCAGTTCGAGGTTTTTGACTTGTTGGCTTCAACAAAAATGTTTGCAACAATCCGCAACTACAATTTCCAAAAACCTTATAACAGTCAATGTCAACCTTATAACAGTCAAAAAATAAAAGATTTGAATAGAAGAAATCAATTGTTTTTTCTTAGAAATAAACTATTTTGATATTTTGCAGTAATTGCACGACATATGATATAGAGTAGGTTTGTGTCATAAATTGTCACACACATGTTCTGTGGTAGATTTGATATTTGTTTGTTGCAAAATTGGATAGATATAATTTTGCTTGTAGGTAGCTAATTATCTTTTTAAAATTTGTTCGATATCTGTTTGAAATTAGTTTGTTTTGTTTAAACTAATCTGATACATCAGATTCTACTGGCACACAAAACTGTCTGATCTCGAAATCTACCTATTTCTAGCGGATATACGTGCCGCTTGGACTTTTTTATTAATCATTTTGATTTGATTTTTCTTACTATTGTTAGAAATAAAATAATTGAAAATCGTTGTAATCCGTTTGACATTTATAAACTAATTAAAAAATAATGTTAACTTCGATATAAAAAAGAACAAAACAGAAAATTTATCGGAAAAGGAAAAATATTCAAAGTACAACAAAGAGCAAATCGAAAACTAATTTTTAAATCATTAATCAACTTCTTTTTTATTTCAAACTTTTTAATCTTTATTCTATTCAAGAATGGAAATAATTAATAAATACTTCGTCTATAAATCATTTTATGTTATAACTGTCAAATTTAATTAAAATTAGTTAACAAGTTTGAAAGAATTTTAATTTTGTAGATTGAATGAGATGAAAATTATTGTTTACATCAAAATCAATTGTTTATTACATACAACCCTAAATGGACTGTATTTACTGTTCACGAAATTCCAGCACAATTCAATAATAAGCATCCAGTACGTCTATTCCGGCATTTCTCTGGCAATTGAGAATTGAGAAAAAAGTGCAATAAATGAAATAACGAAATATTTTCTAATACGAATTTGTTATTTCCCGTTGCACGGAATACTAGTTATGAAAAATTTCTACCTTTTATCTCTCAATTCCTATTTCACGATGTACCGGAATAGGGCTACAGAAGTGTGTTAAGTTTTCGTTAAGATACGATATCCATAAAAATATAATTCTGCTCTATGAATATACGATTTCGTGATCATTAGATCGGATTCTTTCTGTTAATTGCAATAAATTATTAGTCAGCAATCACATTTTGATTGTTATCGTAAAGTTTTACAGCTCAGTTACCATTTATTTTATAACAGCTTCAGCTATTTAAAAACAAATTTTGCAATTATATTTTAACCGGTAATATACATGGTGATGATCAATGATCAATAATTCGGTGATAAATAAAATGGTGAAGGACTATACTTAACCTAACTTAATTAAATCTCGCTTAGCTAGCCATAAATGACTAGCAAAATTTTATTTTTTATTAAACTAAGTGTTCTTAATTAGTATCAGCGTATTTTCTATTAGCGACAGTTTTCTGAGATAATTTTTCTACATAGAATCTAAATATGTAGTAAGAATCATGTTTAATTGAATATATGACTAAAATGGTGTAAAGCCGATACGTGTAAACCCGGTACGAAACTATCACAAAGCAAGAAATACAATCGTGCATTGCTGAATATAACAATATGTAACGAAATGTTAACATAATCTAAAGAAAAAGAAAAATGTGCTAAAAATATTTAATAAAAATTGACCTCCATATCTCGGCTCACAGTTGACCACGGGATCTGAAAATCAATGCCTTGGGTGATATTGGCATAAGATACCGGTGTACCAGATTTGGGGTCAAATAAAACAATCAGTGTCTACAGACAGAAAACACATACGTATTTTGACCTTTTGACCTCTGTATCTTGGCTCATACTTGACCTGCAAATCTGAATCAACGCCTAAGAATGTATAGCTAAGATACCTGTCTATTAAATTTATGATCAATAGGTCAAGTGGTTTCTGTGATATCTTGTTCACAGACAGACACACACACATACGGACGGGATTGCAATCGCATAAACTATCTCCATAGCTTTCGATAATTAATATATGTATGCTGGACTGTCAAATGGTTTGCATTTGTTTATCTAGTTGCATGTGATAGATCGGTTTTATTAGTATTTTTAGGTAATCTTTGTTGTTTTAGTTCTTCCTCGACTTTACTCCCTCGATATTATCAAGGGAAGGTTGTCGAAATAAAACATAAGAAATTGTTTTACTGCATCAAGTGTATGCGTAAAAATATTATCTAGATCTTTTCAATTCATTTTGTTATGTAATACTTTTTCTTACTAAACATGAAAATATATTTATAATAAATTGAATGATATTCCTGAGGTAAAAAAATAGAATCACTACGCGAGATGAAAACGATTTTTGTTCGTGAACTTGCTACACAATTTTTAAACTCACGAAAAACGGCATTTTCATCGCTTGTAAGAAAATATACTATAATCCTCGTGGTCATAATAATCTTAATTATATTTATAATGTTTAATTATATTGTTTTGATTCCGGCGTTTAAATTTCAACAAACATAAAAAAATGTATGTGTGCTACAGGTCAGTCAATAATATTTAAACATTTTCTCAGTTAATTGCTTTGTTTTTGTCTACACTCTACATAAATAATGAACATTTTTGTTACGTAAAGCGTAGTTCTAATATTATATGTGGCCATAATACGGTTGTTCAATTTATAAAAAGTAGAATGGTTGTCTGTAGTTGTAGAGGAGAATATGGACGTTTGTCTTGAATTGTTTATTGAAATAAAATATGGAAATAGGTGGACTTGCATTTATATTCAGATTAAATGTAAATTTATTATAATACTTGTTAAGTTTGAACAAACAAAATTATTAAAATGTGAGATTATATGGGAAAATTTGTAATTTGTGTGCGATGAAAAAGATAATCAAAAAGAAACAAGAGATGGGGAATGGAAACATATATAAGCGATCAAGCGTTCAATCGTCAGATTAATATGTAAATTTAAGTCAAGCAATAAAATTGTATTATTTTGGGCAATTTATTGAATCTTTAAATAGAATTTGCAATAAATTTTTTTATCTATTAGTATATGTTATCAAAATCATTATACCGTTTCTCCGGTGATAAAACTAATAAGAACGTTTTTGGTAATCGAACTGATAATGACGATTTTTAAATAAAGTTTGAATTGAATGAATTAATAGAACTCAAAAATGTACAAAAAGACATAAAAAATGAAGTTATTAAAAGGAATATAATAAATTGTTTAAGTTGCAATGAACTTGGGGGATAGTATCTAATTGGGGGGAATAATACCTTCGGTTGGTATTAGCTACCTCATTACACGAAGATGGCGAAACTAATAGTCGTTAAGTTATTGCACAAGAATTAGAAGGAACAATGGTTGATTATTTTGAGTATGTAATGATTGGGATAAAATATATATAGAATGAAGCATCCCATCGTTTATCCGCTATTGTTTGATATAGTGGACTGTTGATGGGATATCAAGAAGATGATATCAATTTACATGGATCATCAGATGTATTAATTAATGTTAGCTGTGATTTTTATTTATATAAGCTTCGGGAGTATAATTTTCTTTATTTTTATATGGTTTTTTGTTGTTAAATTATTTTCTTTGATATTTGGATAGTTTTCAATAATTTATTCTTATTATAAAGTCCAATACTTTACAACATGTAGATTATCAATAAAGATGTATGTACAAGAAAATTTAAATTAACTTTTAAGATGATAATAAATTATTATCAATAACATGTCGAATTTCAGCTCCCACTTTAAAGAGTAATTAGTATTTTTATCAAATCCCTCATCATTCTTATCCATTTATTTTTAAATAAAATGAATTCTGCAAACCAAATATTACCATACAAAAAATACAATCTAAAACATTCATTGAATTATATCTTCCACAAATCATTTTCTAATATGCATGTCGAAATGAATCTTAAATCATTTAACTTTAATTCATCATTTTTTCTTTTGTTTTTTTGGTAATATCAATTTTATGAGTAAAAAACAAATAGTATCATTAAAAAGCCATTAGATAAAATTATTCTGTAACTATATATCTATACAGAAATATGTTAAAATTTAAGCCAAAAGAAATATCCAAACAACCCTAAAATAGTAGATAAAAACCATTTTATAATATCCCGGAACTATGTAGCAAAAAACATATTGTAGATTTTGGTACTTTGTTGCTATTCAAAATCGAATACAACGTTAAAAATAGATGGGTATAGTTTTTATATAGTGTGAATGGAAATATATTTAAAAATCTGGGAAGAAGACCACACAAAACCATGGATAATTATTTTAAAGTGAAACACAAAAAAATTTTATTACTGTTAATTGAATAAAGATGAGAAACTTATAGCTGATTTTGAAAGCTCATCGAACAGGCTTATTGTATTATAAATGGTGTATAATAATCGTGAGGTATTTGTATACGGCACCTAAGAAGTTTGGCATAAATGCGTTATTATGTCTACATTCCCATTCATGAGAATATAGTTATTAAGAAAAAACATGGGATAGAATATTTAGCTAACCAAACAGGTTCAATGAAAACTGTTAAACTGCAATAAAATTAACTGTTTGTATATAGTGTTTACTTTCTACAAATATTTTTAAAATTGATGATGCCTTTAACTTTAAACCGTCTTTCTATTGAAAATTTAACTATATATCTATTTTCATATCGAACTGATATCAGCAAACTTCATAAAGGCTCGAAAGATGAAAAGTATGACGGTTTACTATTCAATATTATGCTACCTGTTTTTGGATCGGTTTATTATAATATAATTTCCTTTAATTTTTTTTTTGGAAGCATGTTAATTTTAATTATTTTTTAAATCATGTTACATTTTGTGTTATGTAAGTATTTATGTTAATTTGGTTGTGTTATTTTTATATATTAAATGTTTTTCAAAAACGATTTTTTGTATAGCATACCCTGATTATGGCTCCCAAGATCGAAATATTGAAAAGATGATTGTTTAGTTATTATGCGTAGTTTATAATTTAAGTTGTTCATAAAAAAGAATAACTTCAGTAAGACTACAAATATTTACTAATTTTATAATAATGAATAGTCCTTTACTACGTTGTTTTCTTTTCTTATGGTGCTATTACACACAAATTAAATTCAGCTCCCATAATCAATTTTGCAGTTACCATAATCTGAAAAGTTGATGAACAATATTTTGTATGAGAAAAAGAGGAATAACATGCACGAGATAAATATAAAAACTGCTAGAAAAGTTAGTTAGTTAAATTATTTGGTTTACTAATTAACTGCTAGAAAATTGTCAAATGATTTCATCTGCAAATTCAACCGGCTTAAAACCAATTATCAAATTAATTGATTTTCATACTAAAATCATAATAATAATTATATTATATTAGGTATAAAATGATTAAATACATATTTTCAAGATTTTAATGTCAAAATTTTACGTTTTCTTTACGTATTTTCGATTTACATTTTTTTTGTTTCAAATCATAGCGTAATTTCTTCTTGTACAAGCTACAAGAATTGCTCTATAATGTGTTGTCGCCATTTTGTCGTTTCATTTACTTTTACAGTATATAATTTATTTACAATTTATATACCACTAATTTAGATATAATCGATTATATAATATAATATTAATATAAATAACTAATGGTTTTTTAGTAATTCTTGTTTAAAAATTATTATTACTTCGTAAAATTATTTTTATTCTCTTGCAGTTTTTGACCTATTCGCCATCTACAGTCAAAAATAATAAATACTATCATCTGAAAAGTTGATGATAGCAACTGAATTTAATTTGTGTGTAATAGCACCATTAGAAAGCAAAGGTAAAGTGAAAATCAACACATTCACTATTATTTCAGACTACAACACTAACAATGCTTCTTGGCTCTAAATCTGAATAAAAATAATCAAAAGGAATGTTTTATTAAATTGGATGTCTTTTGAATTATTAAGAATAACAATAAATGTCCACGTTTCCTTAAGATAGTATTAAATATAGATGGAAAAAGAACAAAAGAAACCAAATGATTACGTTTTATTGTTCATTACTTTCTACGTAATTTGTTTTTTCTTTTTATTCTTATTCGTTTCGTTTTCTTCAGTTTATTTTTATAATATTTCCTTGGGGCTTTTATTTGTTGTTTATAGGACAATGTGTTTTCTCTTGAATAATGATTTTGTTTCTTTAATAGAATTACATGAAGCGAAGAAAGTTCTTTTTTACTTTTATTTTTCATGTTTTTTTAATCTTATTCCAAGGGATTTTCATTTTTGTATGATAAATGGAACTGATCCTGTTGATTTGTTGCCAAAAGTTTTTGGTTCACTATCTGTGGACGTTTGAACAAGTAAGACGTATATAAAAAATGTTTTAACACGATTATGATCCAAGTTAAAATATCTAAAAATAGAAATCTTTCAATCAGGTAACGAAACAAAGTTTGAAGTAAATGTTGTATGTAGTATAAGTCTACTACATTTTTTCGAATAAAATTCGAAAAATGGGTTATAAATTGATTCTATTATTTTGTTATATATTCCTTTATTCGCTTAACTCACCTTTAACATCAACAAAAAGATAAAACAATAAATCTTTTCAAATAGTAAAAAATAACATAATAAACCTATCAAAGCATAAATTTTTGTTATATAAACATTTGCTTAGCTTTTCTTATTGTTCCTACTTTTCAACAAAGAAAGGGAAAACATTAAAATTTTCTTTTCAATACAGATAAAAAATATTTTTCACAATTTATTTACATTTTTGAAAATTTTGCTATTTTTTTGAATTGTTTTATATCAAAATTTTACCTCAAACCTAAACTGATATGAGCCGTGCTTTTGTTTGTAAATGTATTTATTGCGACGACAAAGAATAACATGTTCAATGACATTACCTTAAATAATGTAACCTCTGCTTTCTTTTCTTTTAAAGATGATAAATTGAGATATTTGGTTGTTTACCTTAAATTTTTGATTTCTTTTGTTTTATATATTCAACTGTGTTTGTGGATTAGGATTGAATTTATATTTTGTGCTGAAAAATTCAATTAGATTGATTGGATTGTTTTGTTAACAGAAGAAAAAGATGATATTTTGCAAAATTATAAAAGTTTTAGGATATTGTGAAAATCTTAATATAATTTACACTTTTCTTTTCAGTATTATGATGAAAATATTTAAAATGTGTTGTTAAGTTATTCAAACGTATGTCACGTAAGAACGCCAAGTTCTGAAAATTAAATAAGCAAATTTTTCTTATTCCAACGTCATTGTAATAAATTAATTATACCTACAAATACGTATGGTATTTAAATTTTGTCAAACAATGCATAAGTTATTTTCCGTATTCAATATTTAATAACTATCTATCTATCTATAATAATAAAACAAATTTTTCTATTAAACTTATTAAATAGATTACACTAGTTTACAAGAAAAATCTCCCGAAATAAAACCCAACTTTTCTTATAGATTTGGACCTCCTGAACACGAATATCATATTCATTTTTTTGGTTAGCTCTTGTTTTTGAGATGTTCACGAAAAACCAATTTTTTGGTGATCAAAAATATTGTTTCGGTTTTTGGGTCTCATATTTTACAAAACAAACGAATTAAAAATATTAATGAAACACATGCATATTAAATATGCTAACAAACATTTTGAGCTATATTTTGTAAAAATCCATTAAGGATTCTGCAAGTTACAGTCGAAAAAAGTTGAAAAAATTCGAAAAATTCACGTTTTTTTTAAATTTTTCCATTTTCAACGCCATAAATTTTGAACAAATTAAGACACTAATTTTTTTTAATTTCTTGCAGCCTATAGTAGCTTAAATTTTCTTTCTTTTAAGCTAAAAGACACGAATATTGGTGCAGTTTGCACCAAGTTATTCAAGTTTTCCCAAAGAAAGTCAAAACTCAAAATATGCAAAAAATAATTTTTTACTTAATTTATTGTGCCATAAATAATAATTTTAAAAGTTCAGTCATTCTCAAACATCGGTAAAGAATTATTTTAAAATAGTAAAGCATAATTTCCATTTTTGTTTTCGAAGTTGGGAATTGGATCGATATGAGACTTATATAGAAAAATATAAACAAAAGATAATGAATTGTGAGGAGAGGCAAAACATCATAACATCAGAACTATTTAAGTTAGTCAAGCACCATAAAGTTAAGCCCCTATTTATGTCTATTAATACCTGTAAGGTTTGTTTCTTTTCTTTTTTCTCTTTAAATTTTTTTCTATCACCGCCCACCTTGTGTTACTCCTCACGTTTATGATCATTTTAAGTTTAATTTAAGAAAGCATTACTTCTCCTTTTTAATAGTTTTTCGGTTTTCCCAACTTTTGTTTAATTAATTTAATGAGGTTTCTTTTTAAGTAGATAATTGTCGAATAATTAGTTGCAAATATAATCTCTCTGAGGATAAATTTAATTCCAAACATTCTACAGAAAATATTAGTTAAAAAAGAAAAACTTTTACAAATATAAATTTTAAATAGTGTATTGTTTTTAAAAATCAATAAATCAATAGTGATAGCTGCCTTGTAAAGCAACATAAATTTTTAGTAAAGTGTAAAGTCAAGCTTATTTAAATGGCGTCGTCAAGAAGTTTCAAGTGTAAAAATAGCCCAAATTAATTTTGTTTTATTTGTGGAAGTTACATAATACACGTTGCTGAAAGCATCACCCCATTTATAAGAACTGCCTATCTTCCTTACTAACTGATATTTTCCAATTCCTAAAATAAATCCGGGGTGAGAGGAGCTAGATCATGTCAAAAAACTTCACTAAAAAAATCTCGATTTCGAGAAAAATCATATACAAATAAAATACAACTTTTGTCAAAAAAAGACATTTCATAGTCAATTAACTGATATTTTCCAACTCCTAAAATAAGTCCGAGGTGGAGGGAGCTAGATCATGTCAAAAAACTTCACAAAAAAATTTCGATTTCGAGAATAATCATATACAAATAAAATACAACTTTTGTCAACAACAGACATTTTATAATCAATTAACTGATATTTTCCAAGTCTTAAAATAAGTCCAAGGTGGGAGGAGCTAGATTATGTCAAAAAACTTCACAAAAAAAAATCTCAATTTCGAGAAAAATCATATACAAATAAAACACAACTTTTTTCAAAAAAAGACATTTCATAATCAACTAACTGATATTTTCTAACTCCTAAAATAAGTTCGAGGTGGGAGGAGCTAGATCTACTACGAATACAACTTATATATAAATTAATTATGTTGCAGAATTTAAATTATTCTTATAGTTAATTTTTTTTTTCCAAATTTTGAATTTTGACTTTCATAGGGAAAACTTGAATAACTTGGTGCAAACTGCACCAATATTCGTGTCTTTTAGCTTAAAAGAAAGAAAATTGAAGCTAATATAGGCTCCAAGAAATTAAAAAAAATTAGTGTCTTTATTTGTTCAAAATTTATGGTGTTGAAAATGGAAAAATTTAAAAAAAACGTGAATTTTTCGTATTTTTTCAACTTTTTTCGACTGTAACTTCCAGAATCCTCAATGGATTTTTACAAAATATAGCTCAGTTGGCATATTTACTATGGATATGTTTCATTAATATATTTAATTTGTTTGTTTTGTAAAATATGAGACCCGAAAACCGAAACAATATTTTTGATCACCGAAAAAATCTGGTTTTTCGTGAACATCGTGAACATCGTGAAAAACAAGAGCTAACCAAAAAAAATGAATATGATATTCGTGTTCAGGAGGTCCAAATCTATAAGAAAAGTTGGGTTTTATTCAGGGAGACAAAAAAAGTTCAAAATTTGTAAACTAGTGTTATTTGCTTAAAGTAACAAGAGATTGACATTAATTAGTTAATAAAACAAAGTTTTTGTTTGTCTGTGTAGCCTCTCAAGAAAAATCTACTGAAGGAGAGTCTACTATTTTATCAGTAAAAATTTTTTTCGTTGAACATAATTGCTATAAAATTTAAAAATGAAGGTACAAATAATGTCACAAATTCAATTATATTTATATCTAAGTTATGCGGTTTTGTTATTCTTAAAAGTTTATTCATTGTTTCATTTTTAGTGTAGTCAGATAAAATACAATACAATAATACAATACAATAATACAATACAATACAATAAAATACAACTCAAACCATCCAAATAGCTTAAGCTTTATGTATAAGCTTTATAAATATATTTTTTTCCAATTTTCTGAAAAACGGTATTTTTCACGTTATAGACAAAAATACCGGACCACCTCGGCATCTACCTTAATAGAACACAATTTAAGTCATCCAAATTAAATCGAATGAGCCGTTTTCGAAAAATCGATGAACATAATTAAAAACCTACAAGTCGGTTAAAAAACATAATGCTATATTTTTAAAATATTAAAGTGAACCTACAACTGAAAAATCTGAATAAGTTGTTACATGGTTACAATTACCACAGGGTGAAAAAATTTTGATAGGACATAATTACTCCTTTTAGAGGCAGCAACTAATATAAGCAGTTTAAACAATTTTTGGTAAATCTTGTAAATCTGAGTTGGATAAGAAATTAACAACGAATAAAGTCCCTTAATATAGATTACTACGTTACTGTCTGTTTTTACAATATGCTATAATGTCAGTAAAAAATTGTTAATTATGAAACTGTGGAAACTGTTGCTATGTACAAAATTATTAATACCAGATTAACCTAAGATTTTTATCTTTACGAAACATCATAAACTCTACTCAATTTCATTCTCATGCAAATTTAAAATTTTCGCAAGAGCCCCGCTCAAATTTTAAACTTTTCCTTGAGAACAAACTATGTCATTAAACACTTATTGATTAAACTACTATTATTCCTCTTGCATATTTCCTTGGCGCTCAAAAGCAAATATCTTAACTCTGTATTTTATTCTTCGTTCAATCTTTACTTAAATATAATAAAAGTTTACATAATACGTAAATATATTTTCCTACTCCTATCACAGTAAATTATAAATTACATCACACTATCCATGACATGTAAATTGATTATTTCAAATAGCGTGCGGTAAGTAAAAAAAAGCGTGCGGTAATGGATTTTCATATATATATTACCGCACGCTTTTAATAAAAAGAAAAATTTTTATTTAAAGAAAAATTTGATTTTCAAAAATTAAATATTTCAATTCATTTTGACACAGAATAATGCAAAGCCTACCTCAATTTGTAAACTATTTGCATTTAATTTATAATTAGTAGTTCATTTTTTCAAGTAATTATATGCGTTTGGGCATTAAAACAAAGTCGTAGGAAAAGTATATAACAAATCTCGAGTTGTAAAGCATTTTCCATGCTCGTGAAGATGCTGCACTCGACGCTACGCGTCTCGTGCGCAAAATTTTCCCTCGCATGTAAAATGCTATTTACAACTCTAGATATGTAATATACTATTACATCACAAGGAAATGAATTAAATAAAAATGTGAAAATGAACGGAAAAGACTGAAAAAAAAGAAAAGTGAAATAACCAACCAGAAAAAATTAAATTAAATTAAATTACATTACTACATAACAAAAATTCGGAACATTTTTTGCATGGAGTTTTCTTTTGTTTAACAAAAATAAAAAATATACTAAATAAATTGTGTTTGATAAGTGAATTCGAATCGATTTATTTGAATTTATAAATTAATTCGTTGTTTCTGTTTATTTTTTTTTACTCGTAAGTATATCAATTTTAAAAATTGGGGAATTATAAGTTCAATAATAAACTTCTACTCGTTCTACTCAAATTAATTACATATATTGAATAATGAAAGAAATGTTTTCCATTTACCATGGAAGTTTATTCGTTGGTTTCTTGTTTCGCTGTTAAATGAACTGAATTTTCTTTATGGAATTTAAAAGGTGGGTGGAAAAGCTCTTAGAAGGATAAATATTGCATATTGATTAATTAAGTTGAAGAAATTCCGCTAAATTCAAAAATGTTTTAATTAAAATGTTTTATTGATAACTATAAATAATTCCTGCGATAACAGTTTACGAAAAAAATGAACAAAAAAGCATAACATATTTTTATTCACAAACTTTAATGAGTCAACTACTTTGAGTTATAATCTTATTTTACTTACTCCCTTAATGCTTGCCTCCTTAACATACTTTTGAATAAATAATCTTAATCATAATACCAAAGATCAACATAAACAATTCTAGTACTATCAAAATCTTGACTCCCACAAGCTAAGCTACAATACAAGAAACTGAAAATCCAAATAAAAATATTAAAACAAAAAAATCGATGACAGTTAAAATTGAAATTTATCAGATTTCCAATTCCATCGTATCAGTTTTCATTTTTTTCCAACAGTCGTTTTGAATTAGAATGAGAAATTGAAGTACTTCGCATAAAAAATTACACATATATCCAAAGCAATTTGTTAGGAATATTTGTGGTGTGGATAAGTTTCGAGACAATGTGTTTAGATGTCAATTTTCATAGATATGTTGAAATTAAGTTGTAATGTAAATGGATTTGTGATACAGTGATGTGCCATTAATAATGATTTAATTGAGTTTAATAATTTATTGTTGTTTCGGTTTAGATTCCTTTAGAAAATCTGTTTCATCAACACAAAACTAACAACTGATACGGGATTTACATTTAAGACACCCAAATAATATTGATTTAAATTTAACCCAATTTCTATTGTTTTATATATAATTATCATGATATTATTTTGAGGGTAAACTAAAGGTAGAAAGTACGAAAACTTACTATAACTTAGTAAATTAACACATGATTGTCACGCATTATCAAGTTATACATATCAGTTATTGGCATTATTTAATTAAGTAAAAAACTATACAACAATTCGTTTTTTTATTGTATTAAAGCTAACCTTACACTTAATAATGTTGTTTGTATTATTTGATATCTAACCTTTAGAGCTTAACAAAAATATCATGCAAATACGAAATTAATTTTTTTACACGCAATAGTAATATTTTAAGTTTATATCTAAATAATTTAAACCATAAGATTTATTAAATGTTCGCATATCACATATTGTCGCAATTCAAATAATGGTCAAGTTATTTTTCCAGCGTTTTGTAAAACTGAAATGTTTAACATTTAACATCCCACATTCAACAGCCAACTAAATATGTTTGTGAGCATTCTTTGATAATACATGGTTATCAATTATCATATTTTATTTTACGTATAATTCCAAAAATAGTGTAGATATGGCAGATTGCTGATGGCTACAAAAAATAAGTATATCTGTTACTACGCCATATATAGTTACAAAGAAAAATTCATACCTCATGAAGATGAATTAATAGGTTCAAGATTGTTTTCTCAAAAGTTTTCTTTGGATTACCAAATTTAACAAAGCTAAAATTAAGCTGGCATTTTTAAAGTGATATATGGAAGTAAATTAGGAACAGAAAATGGTGTTTCTTTATTGCAAAAATTTTCTACAATTTTATAAATTCAACTTCTCAACATTTCTAGTTTATAAAAAAAAATCGTTGAATGGACAAAATGAACAACTTTTTTCAACCTTTTTTATTATGTCTGTAAGCTAAATCCATTTTAATTCAACGTTATCAAAGAAGTTTTACATATCGTTTTATTTAAATCAGAAAATAAATTCAATTTCTTTTACCCTTATGTCAACGTGACAATACCAAAAGAAAACTGAATAATAAATGTTGACAGTCTGGATCTTCTTTTTATGAACACATTAATGACTATTGTGTTTGAAAAATAACATATAATTCAGAATAAAGAATACGAATTTGTTTACTTTTTTGGATAAGTATACTGAACAAATACTTGGTATCTCGCTACAATCAAATATTAATGTTGAAGTCATTAATATTGGTGGCTAATAATCCTTAAAATGTGAACAAAGAACATCTAAAAGATGTAAGTAAATCAAAATATTTTGAAAAAATCTTCACTTGAGCTCTGGAAACTTAAAAATAAAATATCAAGACTTCGGTCTGGGTTAAGGATTTTGTTATAGTTTTCGGCAAAAAACTTTTATGAGGACATGGTTTTTAGTTTTGGGCAGCGATGTACATCAAACATAACTCTTTATTAAAGTACAAGTATTTTTTATCTCTGTTTAGAAATTTATTACAAAACTAACAAGAAACATCAATACGTTGCCGGAAAATTATAATCAAAATTCCAAAAATATTGTTAAATTAAATAAAATCCAACTTTTTCAAAATTCCAAAAATATTCCAAATATTAGAATAAAATCAAATATTTAAATATTTTCTAAACTCCAATAATATTTCAAAAATTCAAACTTTTTCCAAAACTCTAAAAATATTGCAAAAATTATTACAAAATCAAAAATTGAAACTTTTTCCAAAATTCCAAAAATTATAATAATATCAAAAATTAAAAATTTTTCAAAATTCTAAAAATATTACAAAAATTCTCACAAAATCAAAAATTAAAACTTTTGCCGAAATTCTAAAAATATTGCAAAAAATATTACAAAATCAAAAATACAAACTTTTTCAAAATTCCAAAAATATTTCAAAAACTATAACAAATTCAAAAATTTCCATGTCCAATTTCATTTTAAATTACATTTACGTCATAAAAACAGCTACATTTTTTTTCCCAAAAAATTGGCTAAAAAATTAAATGAAATCATTTTTTGACACACTTGACATTATTTTTTGACAAACTTATAATGCCATAATTCTCTATAATAATAATAAAATATCATGTCATACGAACTATTAATTTTATTTTTTTCTAAAAAAATTGGGTTAAATATAAATAAAAACCTTTCTTTTGACACACTTGACAACATTTTTTGACAAACTTATAATGCAATATTTCTCAATAATAATAATAAAATTTAATTTCAAACAAACACTTTTATTTTTTTTGCAAAAAATTAGGTAAAAAACTAAATAAAAATCTTTTGACACACTTGACAACATTTTTTTGACAAACTTATAATGCCATAATTCTCAATAATAATAATAAAAATTCATTTCAAACAAACAATTAATTTTATTTTTTTCCAAAAAATTAGGTAAAAAAATAAATAAAAATCTTTCTTTTGACACACTTGACAAGTTTTTTTTTGACAAACTTATAATGCAATAATCTAGTTTTTGATCTCACATACCAATCCCGATCATCAAGATTTCTCCAAATTTAATGTTCCTACTCGTAATCACTTAAAATGAACGTTTTTTAGGCCAAAAATATGAAAATTTGCTATTTTTGACACACATAATGATTTTTTTGACACACTTCCGACAGACAGACATACATTTTTTTTTGCTTTTTTAGAATCAGGAGGTCCTAAAACGTCGAGAAATGTCAAAAAAAGTGGGGGTAAGAATTTCACTTGGAGCTCATGAATGTAATACTTAGGTCTTTCAGACCGAAGTAAAAATATGGCAATAAATCAAGCAGACAAGAACGAATGAAATACAACATAATGTTTTGCTCGGATTGGGATTTTATGTTTTTGTTAGCAAGGGAAAACATTTTATTAACACAACAATATGAACACTAACTAGTTTAATTAGCATAGATAACAAGAAAAGGCAACTCTATAACGAAAAAATTTTGTGTGATTTTAAATTGGAAATCAAAATACAAGGTTGTTTCATTTCAATGAGAGTTTAGGCTTTCTTAAAAATGAAATCAAACTCAAAAATATGTAGTTATGGTTGGATACTAACACTATTAAGTATTAACCCTAAAACGTCCATGATGTTTTAGTGAAAATTAAAAATTTAAATAAAAAATTAAAATAATTAAATTAAAAATATTTAATTGCTGGCTATTGCGCAACAAAAACATATAAACAGTAGTGTTATAAACAGTGTTACAAAATGTATAGCAAAAGTTATAGAGTAATGCCCGACCGCTAATACCCAAGCTAATATTTATTGAAACCTACATTTTGCAAATAACTGTTGTCACTTTAGAATAACTTGTTAAAACATTGTACTCTTAATTGACTGCGTCTGTCACTCAGAGCCAAAACAGAGTTCAACTATATCGTCTTAAAAAAGCATTCTATATTTACAGGAATTTCAGTGCTTAGAAAACGGCAAAGATTTTAAACTCCATATATTGCTAAATATGCAACTCAAAAAACCTTAATGATGAAACTTCTTTATGATTGAACTAAATAAACAAACATCAAAATACAAATCTACATATTCAAACAATTTTCAAGTTATTGGAAAAACAGTATTGTTTTTGTAAAGTTAAAATTTGCCGAATCTTCCTTTTTCTATAATAATACAGCTCTAGAGGACAATATTGCAACAACAAAAAGAAAACAAGAACAACAAAAAGCAGGAAAAATTTTTATATTTCAATTTAAGAAAATAATATAAACGCTCTAGAGGTTTCATAGAGTTACCGCAACGAATTAGTGTATTGAAAATTAACAATATTCCAATAGATAATTTGAAACTAATTTTAAATCTATTGTTGTTGAGTGAATATTAAATTTGTGCTACCGAAATTTTTTTAGTAATTTTTTTCTCCGTTTGGTTCCGACATTTCAGATTTTGCTATGGTATATTTTACAAAAACCATGTCATTTATGTATTGCATCTAGTTATTATAGGAGTTTCAAAAATAATCATTTTCTAGGGGTGCGTTCCGGGGGGTCCTTGTGCGACGGTGTCGTTGTGCTCGCGGTGAAAACGTTACTAATAACGTCATAATTTTCACTCACAACAAGCTCACAACGACCCATCTCAAAAGGTGGGTTGAATTGAGTGTTGATAAGTTTAGCGCCATTTTTTAAGTTTAAAGATGGCGAAAACAGAAGCAAATTTGCATAAATCGTTTTTCACTCAAAATTATTTTCATTCAATCTTGGATCTCATAAGTAAAAGTTTTTTTACTGTGCGTGCTCCATAATTATTAAAATTTATTGTTAAGAGTTATAAATTGTAGCCTAACCTCTAGCTTCTATTTTATTTGGTCAAACTCCTCATTTGTATTTTATACGTCTATGCCTAAAACGGTCACATAATCCATTCCACTGAAGTTTATAACTGTAACGCTCAGAAGCAAGTGAATAAAAAAAAAAGAAGGCAGTGTTCAGGACTTCCGACAGAAGTGAAAAGTTAAATCTGTGAAATAGCTGTGTTTTTTTTGGTGTCTTCCAATTATTGTTGCATCGCAAATTAAAATTTCTGAATGTTTAAATTAAAATCATTATAATTATTCTGGGTTTCACATCTATCGGTATTCCAAGCAACTATTATATACATTTTTATATTTAAAATAATCAAAACATATCATGTAAAAATTTGCGTCTATCAACACCTTAGAGAGCATGTTGTTGTGGGACCTTGTTCTTAAAAGTTTTTTATGTGTTCTTCCCAAATTTTCATGATGATTAATGTATTAATGCATAAAGGACAAATATACATACATACTTTCAATTTTATATATATTCAATATTTATTTAGCATGATGACTCGAATGCAAATTGCAGAAGACAGTACCAATATAACTTTAAGAAACTGCATTATAGATCAATTTTTTAAAGCTCGTAAAAAGAAATTTTTATTATTTTTGTCAATTCATTAATAAAAAAAATAATTTTAATGGTATTTAGTAAAAATTAAAAAAAAAACAATAAAAAAATATGTACCACACCATGGAATTGAACTCACGACCTACAGAACATCAGTCGATCGCGATATCCACATTGCAATTTGAAACAGTAAAATATGATAGATGTATTTCATATTTAAAAAAAAAGCATTTTTTTGTTCTTCAAAAATGCATATAAAACATGGTAACGCAAATATATAAATTTTACCTCATACAAAATTGCTTAACGCGGCTAAAGAAGTTTTCACTTAAAAAAAACAGAAGTCGTGAGCGTGATTATCTTGAGTGTTTGGTGGAACGCACCCTAGGACAAAATTTTAGTTAATCTGTATTTCTATGCAAAACAACAATTGATGTATAGAATTGACAAAGACTGAAATGGATGCTTGGATTTGAAAGATATAAATATAAATTAATATAAATTGTATGAGATATAAATTAAATATAAATAATTTTTCAATATTATAAAATTTTGTTAAATAATAGATTAAATCATGGTTGGCGAAAGCATTTTATATTTTTCTCGGGCCAAAAATGGATTTTGGAACTCTTAAGATCGGCGTAAACCATTTTCACCTAGCACCGCTCACCAACATTCGTGCTCGTTTTAAAATCCAATCCATCCATCTTAATGAAACAAATAACTATTTTTATTCAAAGTCAATAAAAACAGAGCAATATTTTAGCGCACCGTGTCATACAACTACATTTTTATGAAGGTCACATATAATAAATCGGACTGCATTTTTTTTTTAAATAAAAATTGTTGTGTTATAGGGTTTACAATATGTGTCACAACAAAACATAAATACCTTTTAGAACGTAGATCCCACAACAATTTGCGCTTTAAGGTGTTGATGAACGCTTTCTTTAAACCTCTGCGGATTGAAACCACCTGAAACTATAGATTCTGGCAAACTATTCCTTTTGTATGCAGTTCGGACAAAGAAGTCTTTCTGCGATCTGCCAGTATGACAGCGTGGGATCTCGACCGTTTGACTGGTTGCGCTAGCCGATTGCCGAGTCAAACGGGGGTAAAAATAAGTTCGAGGCATAATGCTGCTGATTTCATCTGAGCACTGTTGATGACGATATTTGTAAAAAACAACGAGGTCAACAACAATGCGACGATGTTGTAGGGACACAAGTTTTGATGTCAAAGTTCGATCACCCACAATTCGTATAACCTTTTGAAGCTTTTGAACAGAGTCCAGGAGGGCAAAGGTGGAAACAGAAGCAGCACCCCAAACTTGACAACAGTACTCCATACAGGGACGAATATAGGACTTATAAACATGGAGCAATTGGTATAGAGTGAAATTTTTTTTGCATCTATTTAGGAGGCTGAGTTTTCTAGACGCGCTTTTTGCCATCGCCATTACATGATCATTCCAGAGTAGGTCATTTGAAACTTAGACACCCAATAAACGAATGTTTTTACATTCACCTATTGTTTCATCACACATACTGAAAACAATATCTTTAAAATTGTCTTTATTCACGTTTATGGCAGCGTCTCTCCGGTAGGGATTAATTCGTTCGTGCATTTTACCTTTTAAAGGAAGGAGCTCGAGCGACTTGTGCAGAGTACTATCATTTGCAAAACTTTTTAATTAGGTTGCTGGTGATTTTCAGCTATTCGTTGATATAAATCAAAAATAGGGTTGGGGACAATACTGAGCCTTGAGATACACCAGCGTTAATTAGTTTAGACTCAGACGGAAATCCATCTAAGGAGACCGAAATGTATCGGTTGGTTAGACAATTTTGAATCAGCTTCACAATATTGGGATGAAAACCATACCCAACGAGCTTGTTGATTAAGTTGGCATGTCAGACTCGATCGAATGCCTTGGAGATGTCTAAAGCGATAGCGTATGTTTCACCACCTATATCAAGTATGCTGTTCCAACAATGCGCTACATAGTTTAATAGATGGGTAGTTGGTCTTTTGTTTCGAAAACCAGATTGGCTGTCGGCTATTAAATCATTTACTTCCAGAAATTTTGAAATGTGTGTGTTAATATAATGCTCGTAGACTTTGGATAGGACCGATAGTAAAGCAATTGGCCTATAATTTGAGATATCGGATGTTGGTCCCTTTTTGGGGACAAGCTGGACATTTGCCAACTGCCAGCACGAGGGAAATATACCAGATTTGTAGGATTGGTAGAATATTTTAGTCAAAGCTGGTGCAAGTTCTTTAGAAAAGGTTTTTAAAATAATGGGTTGAATGTTGTCCATTCCTGAGGCTTTATTGTTGTTTAACATCTTTAACAGTTTAGCGACTTTTTTGGGTTTGAAGTGGAGTTTATTCATTCTAACTCCTGCAGACTGGACTTGGGGTATTTCTTTAGGAGTTTCCAAAACAGTGGAGTTCAGAACAAAGCGTTCAGCGAACAACTTAGCTTTTTTTGCGGGATAATTGACGATTAAATCACCATCAATAATAGGGGGAATAGAAGATTTTGTACCAGAATTTAAGGAATTAATGGCACTGTAGAAACTTTTATCAGAAATAGACATAGACATAAATTTTGAGGCTTTCGCTCTGTCAATTTCAGACTTTTCGTTTGAGATAATCTGGCTAGATACTTTGTTGGCCTTTAGATATTGGGATCGATAACGGGAGGTTTGTTATGAATCCATACATTACATGATCTGCGTTTGTTTCTAATTGCCGCTTTGGCAGCTTTCGAATACTAGTATTTTTGTTTGGGTTTTACTATGGAAAAGGAACGATTTTATTGATAACAAATTGGATGGTTTCTATAAAGTTTTGAGCAGAAACATTTACATTGTCAGTGTAAAAACAATGACGGTTGAAAGGGAAACAATGGAAGAAGTTTTGAAGGCCACTTTTATCCATTTTTGAGTAGTGAAATATTTTACGGGATTTGGGAGCGATAGTTTTAAGTAAATCAGTTTTGATAACTAATGAAATTAAATAATGATCAGAATTTCCAATACTATCTTTCGCGACATCGACCCTCACAATATCTTGTATTGTGGTAAGATAGAGATATAATGAAAACTGATATCACCGCCATTACGGGGAGTGAAATATGGGTTTTTAACAATTTGAAATAGACCCTGAGACGAGGCAAAAATTTCTGCCTGTTTTCCACTATTCTCAAAATCGTCGGTCGATTTGGAAAATTCCAACTATGATTTGTAGTGGACGTTGAAGTCACTTGTAACGATAGCCTCACAATTAGGGAACTTTGCTCTAATCTAATCCATACAATTTTTGTCAGTATAAATTAAAAAGGTTTGGGTTACGTTTGTTGGGGAACCGATATAAAGCTATTGTAAAAAAAGTAATTTCTGGAAGACATATCTTTAAAAACATTGTATTGGAGCCACCACCCAGTAGATAAAATTTTGAAAGCGTGTATACGCAACACTCTAATGAATGAATGCGCATACGCCCTGATGGAGTTTGAAAGCTGATTCAAGCCAATATTGGGGAATTAAGCGAAGATGATGTTGCATGTGGTTATGGTTTAGCGATCCACAGATGTTATTGAAACATGTATTTTAAAATTTGTTTTTGATTCATATATGTGTTGTCCCTGAAAATACCGTGGACATGCCGCTTTATGGGCGGGTAGATTGCGCATATTTGCTTTACCACTTGCAGACTTATATCGTTTCTGTTGTACTGCCATATATTTATCAAAAGACTTTTTTTTTTTAATGTTTTTATTAAAGAATGGATAACTAAGAAAATCTTATCAAACAATAAAATATGACATATGCCAAAATAAGACGAAGAAATAATAAGAAAATAATAAGTGAAAAACAAATTGTGAGAAATTTGCAGAAAACAAAACAAAACTAATTGCCAATAATCCAGCTGATGCAGCGCACCCCAGACGCACCGCTCACCACATCAATTGAGGCAATTGAAGCGGTTTTACTGCAGAACGCTGCCTAACTAGGACAGGCAGTGCTGCCGTTGAGTTAAAGTTCATCCGCCAGCACCCTTAGATATCATCTTGACTAATGATGTCTCCTGCCATTGCCACTGGTATGCGATATCTCACGCTAAACTCATATGTCAATAGCAGGGACTGGAGTACGTGGAATAGTCAGACCCGTAGATCAACACTGATCATAATGGATCAAAATCAACCCCCTCCTGCGAGAAAAAAGCTATTGGTATAACTTTTATTAACCTACCATTTCTAGTTTAGGAAATATGAGCTCTACAATTGTGGAATCTATTTTTATTATCCCACTAACTTCCATTTCCACCAATAAATCCTTTTTAAATTATCTCAAAAGC
>OY856187.1:426679379-426739379 GCA_963693315.1 Diogma glabrata
GAAAAAGGTGGTTTGAAGTTCATATCATTTAAAACATTTTCTTCAACATATTCCATACAAACATTGTTACAAGATGATACAACTTATTTGAAAATTTCTAAAGTACCAACTTCCAGTATTCAAAAACATCTCAATAAAATGGTAATGACTTGGGAAACTGAAGAACGAATATCTGTACATGAAGGAAAGTGGTTGAGGTCTTATTATGGGGTCCCTGCTAGTTTATAGGGTTTACCTAAAGTTCATAAGTCTGGTACACCTCTTCGTCCAATTGTGAGTTCTATTGGAACACCGCTTTACAATCTGTCATCGTTTTTGTCTAATATTTTAAATAAATTTGTGGGAAGAACTAACACGTTTATCAAAAATGCAGAAGATCTGAAAGAAAAATTAGGTGAATATCAACTTCCTGATGACTACATTTTGATTTCTTTAGATGTCGTGTCTTTATTTACAAACGTTGACAGTAATCTTGTTGTTCAAATTGTAAAACAAAACTGGATGGAAATCAAAAAATTGAACAAACTTAAATTAACAAAGTTACAATTTATCGAAGGATTAGAAATGGTTTTGAAAAATTTTGAATTCACATATAATCAACAAGCATATAAGCAAATTTTTGGTAGTCCAATGGGCTCACCTGTTAGTCCATCTTGTGCTAATTTGATAATGGAATATGTTGAAGAAAATGTTTTAAATGATATGAACTTCAAACCACCCTTTTTCTTTAGGTATGTGGATGACATTCTAACTGCTTGTCCCAAAGACAAAGTACAAGAATTTCTCAATAAATTTAATAATTTTAACAACAATATCCAGTTCACGCTTGAAACAGAAATTGATTGCTGCCTACCATTTTTAGATCTGATGATACATCGGCAAAGTAATGGAAAATTAATAACTGATTGGTTCCATAAAAAAACATCGTCTGGTAGATATTTGAACTTTAATTCATGGCTACCACAATCTTATAAGAGAAACACCTGTAATTGCCGCTGTGATGATATCTAATAATTTCAATAAATTCACAACACCAATATTTGGCAATTAACTTTTAATAGAAACTTAAACACTTTGGTTTATATTTTTTAAACTTTTTATAATTGCTTGGATTTATTTCACAACAAATGATTTTATAGAAAAATGGATTTATTTTACAACAAATGAGTTGTGGACAACTCGAATAGTGTAATAATTAATAATTGAATATTTAAAATATAATTATATAAAACAAAATTATGTTTAAAGTAAACGGGTTGTCCCGTTATATCAACTTGATTTTTTATGATTTACCATACTAAGTTGAATTGATTAAAAATATAGTAGGACCATGGTGATTATTTATTCAGTTTATTTTTGGTTCCAACATCACTCACCCCACAGTAAAAATCTTAATTTTCAAAACCGAACCCTTCGATTCCTGGGACTTGCAGACGAAACGGTTTTCAGAACATCATCCGTCATGTATGCCGGTTTTAGTCTATCGATTGATATAGACATGGATTTTCCGTTCATGTCTATAACGAAATATTTACGTAGTCTTTTTAAAACCTTAAAGGGTCCCTCATACGGTGGAGTTAATCCCGTTTTAACTCGGTCTACTCTAACAAAAACGTAGTCACAATCTGTTAAATCCTTGGGGATGTAGATATTGATTTGAGTGGGGTGTCGTGTATTCTGTGGTATGATGTTTCTCATCGAGCGTCTTAATTGATCCACTAGGGAAACAGGATCCGTTGATGTCTTAGAGGGAGAATGAAGCAAAAATTCACCAGGAACCTTTAGTGCCTGACCGTAAACGAGGTCGGCTGGAGTGCACCCGAGGTCAGTTTTGACCGATGAACGTATACCGAGAAGAATTAATGGAAGTTCTGTGCTCCAATTCAAACTTTGTTCTCTGGCGTAGAGGGAAGCTTTTAGGTGACGATGGAAACGTTCCACCATACCATTCGCCTGTGGATGATAGGTGGTAGTCCGTAACCTGTGTGAACCCAACAACTTGTTTAGTTCTTGAAAAAGATTACTTTCAAACTGTGTTCCTTGATCAGTCGTAATCTCCATTGGAACACCAAACCTAGCAACATATTGATCAATGAACGCTCGCACTATCGTAGATGTTCGCATATCCACTAGCGGAATAGCTTCAGGCCATCTCGTAAACCTATCAATTATGGTCAATATACATGTGTAACCATTGGACGGTGGTAATGGTCCGACGAGATCCATATGGATATGCTCGAATCTTCCAGCTGGAATGTCGAAACGACCAATTTCAGAACGCGTGTGGCGTGGCACTTTTGCTTTCTGGCAGGCGAGACATGATTTCGACCAATACCCCGTATCCAGATTCATGGAAGGCCAGAAATATTTCGTCGAGACCAGCTTACGAGAGGCACGTACTCCTAGATGTGATAAATCGTGAAGTTTCTGGAATACTTGGAAACGCAATTCAGAAGGAATATATGGTCTATTCGTTCCTGAAGAGATCTCACACCATATTTTAAAATTGGAGGCGGAATCGTCTATAAGTTCAAACTTCAGTTTGGAATTAGGTTGTGAGTTGAGGAGTGATTTCAATTCATCATCATTCTCTTGAAGCGAAAACAAATTCTCCATATTAATCCCTGTGTGATAAATCTGAGATACTTCATCTGGTCTGGATAAAGCATCTGCCACCACGTTACTTACACCTTTTATGTAACGAATGTCTGAAGTGAACTGCGAGATGTAGTCTAACTGACGAGATTGTCGAGGACTACGTTCTGATTTAGACGAAATAGCAGTAGTCAGTGGTTTGTGGTCAGTAAGGATTGCAAATTCTCTGCCTTCAACGAAATATCGAAAGTGCTTGATAGCACAGTAGATTGCAAGTAATTCGCGATCGAAAGCAGAGTATTTGTATTCAGGAGGGGTAAGTTTTTTGGAAAAGAAACCCAATGGTTCCCAACATCTGTTGTTATATTGCTCCAAAACGGCGAAATGCGAAATTCACCATTCTCCAAGGGATGTGCGAGAAGTGTAATAGAAGTCAGGGCAGCTTTGGTTTTATCCATAGCCACCTGGCATTCTAGTGACCACAAAAATGGTATCTTCTTGCCTTTTTTTTGTGTAACAATGAAATTTGGGAATGTAGTGGAGCAAGATATTCAGCCAAGTGAGGAATGAATCGGTGATAGTAATTGACCATACCGATAAAGCGCTGCACTTGTCTGACAGATGTTGGTCGGGGGAAGTTGTCTATAGCCATGATTCTTTCTTTAGATGGTTGAATTCCATCTTTTGAAATTTCATGACTTAGAAAGTTAATCGAAGTTGCACCGCACACACACTTCGAAGTTTTTAGAACGATTCCGAAATCCGTGAGACGTTGGAAGAGAATACGAAGGTGTTCGATATGTTCGGACTCAGATCGACTTGCCACCAATATATCGTCGATGTATGCGAAAACAAAATGCAACCCCTTTGTGACTTCATCCATGAAACGCTGGAAGGTCTGTGTTGCATCTCGCAGACCATAAGGCATTCTCATGAACTCAAAAAGTCCAAAAGGAGTTGTGATGGCAGTTTTAGATACATCTTCAGCAGCGACAGGTATTTGGTGGTAGGCTCGAACCAGGTCTACCTTTGAAAAGATAGTGCAACCTTGTAAATGCAAGGAAAAATTGTGGATATGTGGGAGCGGATACCGATCTGGTACTGTCACTTCGTTCAATCTCCTGTAATCCCCGCAAGGACGCCAGTCGTTGCTGTCACGTTTAGGTACTAAATGTAGAGGCGAAGAAACGGGTGATGCCGATTGTTTGCACAACCCTAATGATGACATATACTCAAATTCGCTCCTTGCTATTCTGTGTTTTTGGGGGTTCAAACGACGGTAACGTGCAAATGGAAGCTGTCCCTTCGTCACAATTCGATGCACTACATTGTGTTTAATAGGTAAATCGTATCTAGGTTCCTGTGTAAGGCTTGGATATGAAAGAAGAAGTGCTCCATACGGCCCGTTGACGGTAAATAATCGAGGAGTTGGTGAAGAATCGGCTGAATCCATCACGTTGACCACTAAAGATGTATTCGAGTCAAGCAACCGCTTATTTCCTAAGTCCACTATGATTCCAAATTTTGTCAAAAAATCAGCATCTATAATAGGCCTGGTTACTGACGCGACAATGAATGCGTGGCGGAAGTCACGGCGAAAACCTAGATCGATGCAGAGTAATCTAACACCGTAAGTTATGATTTCTGAACCATTTGCAGCGTAGATAATATTGCATGAATCTCGAGATTTATCTTTAAAGAGAGCAGAAGGAACTACTGAAACATCAGCTCCAGTATCTATGAGGAACGTAAGTTTTGTTTTGGGGCATTTAACAAATAAACGACGATTTTGTTGCGTCCCATTGTCCGTCGCGATAACGCAGGGACGACTTAGTTTCCCGACCTATCATCGAGTTTGTCATCGTGTTTCAAAGAGGACTTATTGAAAGAGCATTTACCATGGCAACGTCTGGCATCCATGCCAAAACGAAAATGATAGTAGCATAAAACCGACTTTTTAGGTGCATTGCGTGAGAAAGACTTCGAATGTGATCGGCTTCTAGAACGGTTCTGCGAAGTACTCCATCTTGAACGAGAACGATTAAATTGTCGCTGAAGTTCGTTGATTGCTATAGCAAGGCTTTCAAGGGTCACGGGACCTTTCGAATCATCTTTTTCTGATATGGTGGCACTATAAATCGATGATGTAGATGGACGGTTGTATTCCCAAATTTTATCGGCTAGTGTTAGAAGTTTATCAATTGGTTCGGTCTCTTGAACCACTACGATGGATCGAACAGAATCCGTTAGTCGTTGAAGCCAAAGAGTTTTTAGTAGATCATCATTCACAGACTTAGAAGATCCAGCACGAGACAACAATCGCCTATAAAATGTTGATGGTGTTTGGTCTCCCATGGTTGTTGAACCTATCAGTTGTTCAATACGACGTGTTTCTGAAAGGCTGAGTCTGTTGATAATTTCTGATTTTAACTTGTTAAATTTTTCAAATTCAGGCGGGTTCCGAATTACGTCAGACACGGTCGCGATGATATCCGTAGGTAGTGACGCGGTCGTAAACAAAAATCGTTGTTGGTCAGATGTGATTCGCTTTGCACTGAAAACCGCTTCTGCCTGTACGAACCATAAATCTGGCATTTCGTGCCAAAACGGTGGAAGGCTAATATGTACATTTGAATCGATATTGGAACCAGATTGTGGTGTGGATATAGAAACAGAAGGAGTGGAAGACGTATCTCTAGTTTCCTCCTTTTTGTTTGGATCGACCATTTTAATGATTTAATACACCACAAATCTAAATTAAAACAACCCGAATGTTAAAAAAATTAAACGAACTAAAGGAAAACCTAAATGTTTTTAAAATACTGTACAAATTTTTAAATTTTATCACCAATAATCAATCAAAGAAAACAAAAATGCTTTTTTTATGTATCCCACCCGAACAAGGTAAGAGAATTAAATTGTAAGGAATAAAATAATCACTGCACAGAACAATTCAAAATAGAATGAAAAAAATAATCTAAAAAATTTCAACTTAGCTTATAATTAATCCTGTTCTCTAACGACGACCTCTAAAATGCAGTTGGACTTTCTTTGTTGAATAGTTAGATTTCCGTGGTTGAATTCTCTTGATGATGTATGTGTGTGTTGCGATGACTTGTTTTCCGTTATTTAATTGCAGTTTGATAAATTTGTTTAATGAATAACTGAATATGTTATTATAAATATCCATAAATTAATCTCCAAAACTTTGTTGTCAAACAGCTTGAATTATGTACACGGTTGCTGTACTTATAGCTGTAAATGTTGGTTACAGTTGTTGATTGGTACTGTTGTACTGTTGTACCGTTGTTGATATAATTTTTCAGCTCTGGAAAAGTAGTTTTCCAAAGTAATTTGGCCTTTTTAAGAAAATATTTTGGAACTTACCCTTTACCTGGTACGATTAATGAAAATCGCACCAGGTTTCCGAATAACAAGGCGTCTTTTCTTTAAGGGCAGAAGGCTGCAGATTATGTCCAAGTCGGCTGGTCACCAATGTAATTGCCGCTGTGATGATATCTAATAATTTCAATAAATTCACAACACCAATATTTGGCAATTAACTTTTAATAGAAACTTAAACACTTTGGTTTATATTTTTTAAACTTTTTATAATTGCTTGGATTTATTTCACAACAAATGATTTTATAGAAAAATGGATTTATTTTACAACAAATGAGTTGTGGACAACTCGAATAGTGTAATAATTAATAATTGAATATTTAAAATATAATTATATAAAACAAAATTATGTTTAAAGTAAACGGGTTGTCCCGTTATATCAACTTGATTTTTTATGATTTACCATACTAAGTTGAATTGATTAAAAATATAGTAGGACCATGGTGATTATTTATTCAGTTTATTTTTGGTTCCAACACACCGTTACACTTATGGTTAAAAAAATTTTGAGCCTTTCTGATCCAAAATTTCATAACAAAAATTTTAATTTACTTTTTAAAACTCTTCAAAAAAATAACTACCCAGAGAATTTTATACGTAAATTAGTAAATCAACAAATTTATAGTAATGAAAATATTGTCTTGGAAAAATCAACATTGAAGAATAACAAGAAAATTTACATGACTATACCTTATGTCAAAAGTCTTTTCGAACAAATAAAACACTTGTTGAAAAACTTTAACTTTGAAGTTGTAGGAACATCTCATAATAGTTTATATAATACTATTTTTTCAAAATTAAAAGATAAAATACCAATGAATATTGAATCCAATTTAGTGTATCAAGCAGATTGTGGATGTGGTAAATCGTACATTGGCCAAACACAACAATATCTGGGAAAACGTATAAAACAACATTTAAACGACGCCAAAAAACATAATAATGACAATATGAGTGCATTATCTAACCACAAAAGAAGCTGCCGTACAAATCTACCCCTGCAAAATTTTAAAATTTTGGATAAAGAAAAAAATTTAAATAAGCGAAGAATTTTAGAAATGATTCGTATCAAACAACATAATAATTGTATGAATATACAAACTGATACGGATTTTCTTCATAATACATACGATTTTGTTCTACAAAATTAAAAAATTAAACATCATGGAGCTTTTACTACTTTACATTTTCTATTTTCTAATTTTTTTTTTCATTGTATTATTGTTTTGTATTTTCTTTCATTATTTTTTATATAGTAAGCTTTTTCTTTTTCGATTGTTAGTTTTTCATAATAAGTTTTTCATTTGTCAATTTGTTGTTTATTTTTTGTATCCGAATTTTTTATTAAATGTTATCCCTGACGATGGTTTTTTGAAAACCGAAACAATAGTTGGATAAACAGTTTGAGAAATATTGTTTTATTTATTGGTTTTAACCAAAAAATTTATTATTTACAAAAATAATATACAAGCCAAATATCTCATCATATAATAAATATATATATATATATATATATATATATATATATATATATATATATATATATATATACATATATATATATATATATATATATATATATATATATATATATATATATATATATATATATATATATATATATATATATATATATATATATATATATATATATATATATATATATATATATATATATATATATATATATATATATATATATATATATATATATATATATATATATATATATATATATATATATATAGAACAGATCCATACGAAAACGATCACTTGTTGGACGACACTTTTTTTTATTGCAATTTCACCATGCTTATTCGGATATTCAGAATATAAAAAAAAATTAGGACGTATTTTTTTTTTTTTGCTCCTCTCTCTCTCAGTTCTCTGGTGGTTCTCTCTTGCAAATTCAACGATTATGGCTGCAGGGTCAACTTTAAGAGTTTGTTAAAAACGAACGGCTTAACGGATTTTAACGATTTATATCTCGTTTGGAAGATATTTTAATATACTTTAATATAAAAATAATTTGAAAAAATATTTTAGAACAAAGTATGGTCAGAATACTACAAGTAATTTTATTTTTTAAGTTTTTTATCAAAAGGGCCCCATCAAAATTTTTATTTTATTTATTTTTCAAATTTTCAATTTATTTTCTTTTGAACTAAAAATAAAAAAAAGTGACGTCAAAGAACCGTTTGGCCAGGAAAAATCATTAAAGTTAATTCGATTTTATTTTTCATTAAACTATGAGCTATGTACTGGGTTATTACACTATATTATCAAGCTTTCTTTTCGTTTTCTCACCTCTAAGGCTATTGTTTGAGTAATTTAATTTAAGTAATTTAATTTAACTAACTAACTAATGGTTCAAATAGCATTCTTCAGTTGGATTTACGCATAATATTTTTAGCAATAAATCTTTATAGTTGTCAATGGATGATACATATATTTTGATGATACATACAAACACATACAGAATGTGTACCAAGCTAAAATACATTCTTTAGGGCGTAGTATTGCAAATTTAGAAAAACCAACTTTAATTTCAGGATATTTTTCTTTAAAAATTTGAAATCCTTCTTTTAAATTGAAAAGCAAAAGTCTGCGTTGCTTTGATATAGTTAAACTATTCTCAGTAGTTCTTACACAATCCCGTTTACCAGGACAAACCCGACTATTCTCATCGTCCAAATAAAAAGATTGTATTATTTTAACTGTTTCTTCACTCAGTGTTATTGATCCTAATTTCTTTGAAGAAGTCACTAAAACACCTCTTTCTTTAATTAATAATTAACTTCTTCTCGCCATATAAAGCAGTAAGAATCAAATATTTTTCCGAATTGCTGGTTGTTGTTCGCATTTTATCTTTCAATTGCTGAATTATTTGTCCTTCATCATTCTCTTCACTGTAATCACTTTCATTTGACTGTTGAAATATTTTTGAAGCAATGACCTGCGTTACGGTTTCCAATTTTCTCTTTTTATATGTTTTACTCCTTAACCGTCTGTTTGAAATAGGACTTTTTCCTAACAAAGCAATGGTTGCGTTTTAACTGCCATTAGATTTATTCAAGTCAAATTCAAATTCATTTATACCTATACTTCGATTTGTTGACTCAGAGCATGTCGAATTTGTTTCTTTTTCTTCACATTGTGAAGTTGATGGTCCTAGATCAGGTTGATTTTCTATTGCAGCTGTTCGAATTCTTGTTTTCTTAATTAATAAAAGTTCACTATCACTATCTATAATAAGTTGTAATAATTGGGCATGTTCCAACAATTTGGCCGAAACTTTAAACGTTTTTACTTTTTTAGAATGTTAATTTAACTTAAATGGATTGGAGCAATATTTTCGCATTTTAATATGTTACTTCTTTCTGAACTATTTATTGAGAATCAAAGAAAAGTAGATAAACTTTTCACAAAAATTGCTGGAGAAAATGAAATAGATATATGGATTTGGTAAAATCTCTTTCTTTCAAATTGAAATTATTATAACCCAGTACATAGTGTAATGAAAAATAAAATCGAATTAACTTTAATGATTTTTACTGGCCAAACGGTTCTTTGACGTCACTTTTTTTTATTTTTAGTTCAAAAGAGAATAAATTGAAGATTTGAAAAATAAATAAAATAAAAATTTTGATGGGGCCCTTTTGATAAAAATACTTAAAAAAGAAAATTACTTGTAGTATTCTGACCATACTTTGTCCTAAAATATTTTTTCAAATTATTTTTATATTAAAGTATATTAAAATATCTTCCAAACGAGATATAAATCGTTAAAATCCGTTAAGCGGTTCGTTTTCAACAAACTCTTAAAGTTGACCCTGCAGCCATAATCGTTGAATTTGCAAGAGAGAAACACGAGAGAACGGAGAGAGAGAGGAGCCAAAAAAAAAATACGTCCTAATTTTTTTTTTATATTCTACCGAATAAGCATGGTGAAATTTAAATAAAAAATTATGAATCCAAAAAAACGCAAAAAGTGATCGCTTTCGCGTGGAATTGCTCTATATATATATATATATATATATATATATATATATATATATATATATATATATATATATATATATATATATATATATATATATATATATATATATATATATATATATATATATATATATATATATATATATATATATATATATATATATATATATATATATATATATATATATTTTTCAAATTAAAACAAGTTCGTTGGTTGAAGCCTAATTATTTTATTTATAAAATTTATTTTGACGTTTCGATATAATTTATATCATCTTCAGAAAATGGTAAAAAACTATAACAAAATGAATACAAATGAAAAAATCTTAAAAACATATCAAAAAATATTAAAAAAGCAACAAACAATATTTTACAAAAAATTATCAAAACTTACATGAAACAATCAAAAATAATAATACAAAAGAAAAGAAAAAACTAAACGGAAATATGTTCAAAAATTTTTACGATTTCAAAAAACATTTTCTGTTACTAAGTTAAGAAAAAACGAAATTTGAATAAAGTTAATTAAAATTTAAATCTAAAAAATTAATTTATTATATAATTATAAAATGACGTTATTATTAAGTGATACAAATACTTATAAAAAAATTCAAAAATCGAGAAACTCTATTTTGCAAAAAAGAGCGAATGACTTAATAGAAATATGGATATCTGAAGGACGTATTACCACTGAAATCGGTAAGAGCATTAAAATAAATAATAGCGTAATTTCCAAAATGTACGGTTTAATAAAGATTCATAAAAATAATAACATTAGACCAATTTTAAGCTGTATTGGGTCTCCTTTATATAATCTTTCTAAATTTCTTAGTAATTTGATTAAGTTTTCGGTTGGTAAAAAAGATAGTAATATAAAAAATTCAGAAGATTTTATTATGAAAATTAGTGACGTAAAATTACCTCCTGATTTTGTTTTAATATCTTTGGATGTGGTGTCTCTATTTACAAATGTTGATGTTGGTTTAACAAAAAAGCTGATTGAAAAAAATTGGAAAATTATCAAAAGAAATTGTAAAACGAAAATTTTAAAAGATCAATTCCTAGAAGCTTTGGATTTAGTGCTAAATAATAATGAATTCAGTTTCAATAATGAAACTTACATTCAAACTTTTGGTTGCCCAATGGGTTCACCTATCAGTCCAGTTTTAGCTAACTATCTCATGGATTTTATCGAAGATGAAGTTTTAAAAAATCTTGATTTTGAACTAAAATTTTACTATCGTTATGTTGATGATATTTTTACTGCTGTACATAAAGATAATGTGACTAAACTTTTGGACGTTTTCAACAGCTGCAATCATCATATTAAATTTACTTTTGAGCTAGAAAAGAATCAAACATTACCTTTCCTAGATGTTAATGTAATACATCAAACAAACGGAGATTTAATAACAGATATTTATAAAAAACCAACATGGTCCGGAAGATATCTAAATTTTAACTCACATTTACCAACTACTTATAAACGTAACACTGTTCATATTTTGGTTCAAAAAATAAAAAATATTTCACATTCTACATTGATACAAAAAAAATCTTAACCAACTTCGTCATATTTTGAAACTTAATAGCTATCCAAAAAATTTTATTGAACGTGAAATAAGAAATGCTATGAATAAAGATAGCAGATACATCAGGAATCTTTCAACAGTGAACAATTTTGTTGCTATTCTCTACGTTGGTGGACTTTTCGAAAAAATTAGACATCTATTATCAAAATACAAAATTAAAGTTGTTGGAAATGCTTTTTCGTCTTTTTCTAAAACATTTTTTTCAAATCTTAAGGATCCTATTCCAAAATACTTACAAAGTAATTTGATTTATAAAGTTCTTTGTGAATGTCACGCATCATATATTGGTATGACAAAACGATATTTAAAATCACGGATTTATCAACATATAAATGATAGTAAAGATAACAACATTAACAAAATTGGAAAAAGTGCTTTATCGGAACATTTACATGAAAATAATCATAATTTTTCTTTGGAAGATGTAGTTATTTTAAAAAAAGAAAACCATTTCAAAAAACGTAGTATTTTGGAAATGTTGTTTATAAAGAAATCTTCAAATCTTCTGAATATTCAAAACGATTCAGCTTATTTAGGAAATAGCTATAATTATATAATAAATTAATTTTTTAGATTTAAATTTTAATTAACTTTATTCAAATTTCGTTTTTTCTTAACTTAGTAACAGAAAATGTTTTTTGAAATCGTAAAAATTTTTGAACATATTTCCGTTTAGTTTTTTCTTTTCTTTTGTATTATTATTTTTGATTGTTTCATGTAAGTTTTGATAATTTTTTGTAAAATATTGTTTTTTGCTTTTTTAATATTTTTTGATATGTTTTTAAGATTTTTTCATTTGTATTCATTTTGTTATAGTTTTTTACCATTTTCTGAAGATGATATAAATTATATCGAAACGTCAAAATAAATTTTATAAATAAAATAATTAGGCTTCAACCAACGAATTTGTTTTAATTTGAAAATTAAAATTACAGCCTACAAATATTTTTAAAAAAAAAATATATATATATATATATATATATATATATATATATATATATATATATATATATATATATATATATATATATATATATATATATATATATATATATATATATATATATATTTTATATATATATATATATATATATATATATATATATATATATATATATATATATATATATATATATATATATATATATATATATATATATATATATATATATATATATATATATATATATATATATATATATATATATATATATATATATATATATATATATATATGTAGGAAATTTGTATTAATTAATGTAGGAAATATATATTGTTAACGCAATAAAATTGAAACATTTATTATTTTTATAAATGAGTTTTATTAACCACAATCGATTAAGAGAGTTAAACGACTAACTTTATTTATTACTTTCAATTCTGGTTTTCTCCTGTTGCGCTGTTGCCACATTTGGTTGGGACGTTGTCAGATCGTGGTTGTCCACACTCAACCGCTCCTGATGATTCATTCGGCCCGAATGAACTTTAACTGGACCCCATGGTTTCATAAAGTCAGCACTGGAACTTGTTTTTATTGGACCCTCTGAGTTTCCAAATTGTTTGACTTCGTACCTGTCATTACCTTTAATTGCAGTTACTTTATATGGCCCCAAAAATTGTTCCTTCAACTTTAAACCTACCCCAAACTGAGTCCTTTTTATAGCTTCCATATCGCCAATCGAATATTTATTAGCGGCCTTACGCTTCTTATTAAAATGCTTAGCATTTTCCTCTTGAATTTTTAATATCTTCTTCTTTGCTTCAATTCTTCACGATCTTCATAAAATAAATCTTGCAGTTCTTGATCGATTAATTCTTTTATTCTTAAATCGTCTTTGCTTTTCTTTTTTACTTCTATCATCAATTCGAAGGGTGTCATGTCTATAGCTCTTTGATAAGTAGTATTCAAAACACTTTGTAACCTTGTTACATGTTGGAACCACTTTTCGGGATTTTCAACTGACAGCTTGGATAGCACTTGAATAATAGTTCTATGTATTCGTTCTACCTGACCATTTGCACTTGGAACTCCAGTACTTATTGAACTAAAATCTATTTTTTCATCCTTGCAATAATCTTTAAACTGTGTTGACTTAAACCACGGTCCTTTGTCAGATATAATCCTTCGAGGATTGCCGAAGATTTCTTGGATTACTTTCAGTTTCGTTATTACTTCGTCTGTTGTTGTGGATTTACATGGGAAAATCCAAACGAATTTGGTGAAGGCATCAATAACCGTCAAAATTTGGTTATATTTCTTATTGGTGGACGGCATAGGACCAATATGATCTACATGAAACGTGTCTAAAGGCGAACTTCCTTTAGGTATTAGATGTAAATAACCTTCTTGTTTTCCTCCCTTTCTCTTAACTAAAATGCATTCGATGCAACTATCAATACAATCCTTAACCTTGGTTTTTAAACCAGGTATCCAATAATCCCTTGATATGATTTCTTTTATTTTTTCAAAATCAAAATGTCCCTGGTCATGATGTGCTCTTCGAATTATTTCACTTTGCATTTTCTCAGGTAAGAAGAGAAGCTTTCGTCCGTTATATTCTCTGTAAAGCAAATCATTTTCGTATACAAAATCTTTATTTTTATCGTCTTGTATCTTTGCAATAATCAGTTGTGTTTCTTCGTCATCGTTTTGTGCATTTTTAATTTTTCCATAAATTCCATCATTCAAACACATGGAAATTTGAGGACAGCCTTTGTTTTATCCTCCGATGGTTTAAAATTGTTCCCTCTTCGATTATGTGTAAATAATTAATCTTTGTTTGCAAAAACTGGCACTTTTTTCATTTTATTTCTAATCCATTTTCTTCAGCAACTTTTATAACGCTTTTAAAATTTTCAACAGCCTCCTCAATATTTTCGGCAGGAATAACCAAATCGTCGATGTAGGTTAATACGATACCCTTTCTTATTAAATCTTGGAATATGACATGAACGAAGCGTTGAAAAACTGATGGCGAATTGCAAAGACCAAATGGCACTTTCAAAAATTCGTACTGTCCATTGGCTGTGACGAAACTTGTATATTTTCTACTTTCTGGTGCCACTGGTACATGGAAAAAACCATTTCTCAAACCTAGCGTAGTAAAATATCTGGCTGCTTGTAACTGGTCTATCTGCTGCTCTATGTTAGGTAGTGGATACCTATCCTTAATTATCTTTTTGTTTAACTTACGATAATCGCAACATATTCTTTTAGATCCATCTTTTTATTAACAAGAACTATTGCGCTTGCAAAATCGGAATTACTTGGTTGGATAATGCCATACGAAATCCATTCCGCAATTTGTTTGTCCACTTCTTTTTGTTCCATAATGGACAATCGTCTTTCATGTTCATTTACAGTTACTGCGTCAGATAAAATAATTTTCATATTAATTGGAGAATTAACATCGGTTTTTCTTGATTTACATCTTATCTACCAAGGACAAGTACAGTAGAAAAATATTTTTCTAAAATTATTGATATCCAGTCTACAATATTAAATCATGTTAAATTGAATGAAAAGTCAGTATCATCTCAAATAGTTAAACAAAGTTTATACAAAGAAATGTGTCTAGCTACATATCTCTCAGGGCTCAGAGAACCCCTTGGATCCATGATTAGAGCATGGCAACCAAAAACTATAGGTGATGCATTTTCTTTATGCATAAGTGAACAAAACATGCATTACATTAAACAACGTAATAATATACACCACATTCCATCATTACCTCCTAAACGGATAATTCAACCGTATCAACAATTCACTGCACCGCATAGACACATTCTAAATTCATTCCATCCTAGATTACAAGTAAATCATTTTGGTAAACCACAAAATCAATATTACAATCAGAACCCGTTTTCTAATCAAAATTTTAGACAAACATTTCCACAAAATCCTAATTCGAAATGGAATCTTCCATTACAACCTAAACCTCAACAAACAAACAGGAAAATTGTGCCTATGGATACAAATTCTAATCAAAACAAATTTATTTATTTATTTATTTATTATTATTTCAATTTATTAATACATGATTAAGGACGAGCCTTTTAAGTTACATGCATAGGTGGCTAACATATTTATTGAGTTCGTAGCTTATTATAATTTATTTAGTAAAGATCTCACAATTAATTTATTTTAGTTTTAGTTATAGGGCGAGAGCCAAGGCCGTATTCATCTCAAAGACATATGATATGATATTACTTGTATTTATTTACTAGAAGAGTGTACAGTTTAAACAATTCATGCCGGACCGTTATCCAAAATTATCCAATTACGGTAGAATGTGATAATTTTACAAGCTTAATATAAAAAATGTTACAACTTACAATACTAAAATTGATAGTGTTGAATTTATTTAGAATACAGAGCAAATATTTTAAAACATTCCTTTATAAATTTCTTAAGACTGTTAATGGATCTGATATCAATATTAACCGTGTTGTAAATCTTAACACTGCTAACAAAGAACGAGGCATTTCTAACATTACTGCGGTTGCGAGGTAGAACAAACTATCTTCGACGAGCGCTATTACCAAGGTTTAGTTTTTCAAATAAGTAGTTTGGCGTCCTAGTCAATATTATTTTATGCAAGGCAACACACGCGCCGTAGTTCAAAAAGTTTTTTCATGTACAACCAAGTAGTTTATTAGTACAATGAGAAATGGATGCGAATCTTTTGACGTTATATACGTATCTGGTACAAGAGTTTAAAGCTAATTGAAGCTTTATTAATACTGAAGTATTAAGTCTGCCAAAAACTGGGCACAGTACCTAAAGTGTGGCAAAAGCAATGATTTAAACAATTGCTCGCGGACTTCTTTAGAAATGTATGACTGAGATAGCCAAAGTGTTCTCAGGCCACCATAAACTTTAGAGCAGGTATTATTTATGTGATGAGTCCACGTCATATTTTCGTCCATTACAACTCCCAGGTTACGGGCATACGTCAAGTATGGGATGACAGTATCCTCAAGCTTAACTGGTGAAGCGTTTAGATTAATAGCACTGTTTTTCTTCAGAGTGAACAGCAAGCATTGTGATTTAGCGGCATTTAGTAACAATTTGTTGGCTTTGGACCAGCTGAGGATATTTGCAAGATCAAGGTTCATTTTAGAAATAATCGTGGAAATATTTTTTGATGCTTCAGATACATAAATTTGGACATCATCTGTGAACATTATAATCTTACAAAACCTGAGCACACTGGGTAGATCGTTAATAAATAATACAAAAAGTAGCGGTCCTAAAACTGATCCCTGAGGCACTCCAGATGTCAAACAACGCTCATCAGAGACAATTCCATTACAAATAACCCGTTGAACTCGTCCTTTTAAGTATGAATGAAGCAATTTTATGGAAGTATAAGAAAACCCAAATTTAGTTAGCTTCTGTAATAGAATGTTGTGATTAACCATGTCAAAAGCTTTTGAGAAATCCAACAGTGTTAGAATGACTGCGCACTTGGCATCTAAACACGTTACAATGTCGTCAGTTAGTTGAAGCAGAGCCGTCTCGGTGCTAAACCCCTTGCGAAATTTAAACAACCAACCAATTTTCAACCTATTAATTTTGGTTATAATAGACCAAATTATTTTCAAGCTACAGGACCACCTAGATTCCACAGTCAAGAGCTGTTCAACTTGGAAAATCCCACTTCGAATATTATTGACGAAAACGATGTAGACGTTTCTCCAGAGAACTATAATTATTTTCCAAACTTAGATGACACTTTAGACGAAACAGTCTTTTTAGAAAATCAAGAAATAGTTGATCAAAATTTTGAGGAACAAGCCTCGGAAACCCCATTGGATATATAACACTAAATTCTCATCAATCGTTTTATTTACCATATATTCATATTAAATTAAACCCACATACTACATTAAAAATGCTCATAGATACAGGAGCCAATAAGTCATTTATAGACCCAAAACATGTACATCCTACACGGATCAAAACCATTCAGCCTGTTCTAGTAAAAACTCTTTTTCAAACTCACGAGATAACAAGTCAAGTAACCATTAACGGTTTAATGGAACTCAAAACTAAAGAACCTTTAGATTTCTTAGTCTTTAAATTCCATAACTACTTTGATGGACTCATAAGACTAGAAATTATGCAAAAGCTTAATATAAAATTAGATTTTCAAAAATCGTTATTAGAAACTGAGAACATTTCAATTCCATTAATATTTAAACCTAATTTTATCTCGAAAAACTATACCGTTCCACCAAGAACGAAAATGACTATCAGCATCTCTGTTGATATTCAAAATGGTGACATATACATTAAACCTGTACACGTACAAGAACAATTAGTGATACCTGAGGGTATATACCATGCCAAAAACTGGTATTCATTTGTCGAAATAGTAAATTTCTCTAACCAAGAAAAGATGTGTTTAATTGAACAACCTGTTAAAGTACAAATGTTTTGAGAGATAATTATCACATTGAAGTAAATCATTCATCCGTAATATCAAAAGATTCCGCTGAATCTACGGATATCAACCAACTTATTAGAACAAATCACTTGAACATTGAAGAAAGAAAAGCAATTTTTAAACTGTGTAAAAAATATGAAGATGTCTTCTTTAAAGAATCACATCGAATGTCGTTTACAAATCAAGTAAAACACGAGATCAATCTTAATAACGAAAAACCAGTATTTACGAAAAGTTATCGCTACCCGCATATCCACAAGGAAGAAGTGAGAACGCAAATTGACAAAATGCTAGAAAATGGGATAATTCGTCCTAGTTACTCTCCTTGGTCAGCACCAATTTGGATAGTAAAAAAGAAGGCAGATGCTAGTGGAAAAGAAAAATGGCGACTTGTGGTAGACTACCGTAAGTTAAATGAGCAAACGATAGACGATCGTTACCCACTTCCAAACATTAATGAAATATTAGACAAACTAGGTAAATGTATGTACTTCACTACTCTAGATCTTGCATCGGGCTTTCACCAAATCGAAGTAAACCCTCGAGATACACCCAAAACAGCATTCACAGTCGACAACGGTCACTATACGAATATGTTCGCATGCCATTTGGACTAAAAAATGCTCCGTCTACCTTCCAACGCGTAATGGATAACGTTTTGAGAGACCTTCAAGGAAAAATATGTCTTTGCTACATGGACGATATCATTGTGTTCTCTACATCCCTACAAGAACACCTCGAAAGTTTAAATCAAGTATTTTTACAGCTAAGGAAAGCTAATCTCAAAGTACAACTCGATAAATCTGAGTTTTTACATAAAGAAGTTGCATTTCTTGGACACATTGTCACGTCCGAAGGTGTTAAACCCAATCCTGACAAAAGTGAAGCTGTAAAAAATTTCCCTATACCAAAGACAGAGAAACAAATAAAATCTTTTCTTGGATTACTAGGTTATTATAGAAAGTTTATAAATAATTTTGCTAACCTCACTAAACCAATTACAAAGTGTCTCAGAAAGGATAAAAAGATTGTATTGAGCCCAGAGTACATCAAATGCTTCGAAAATTGTAAACAATTACTTTGCAACAATCCCATACTACAATATCCCGATTTCACAAAACCTTTTGTACTCACAACAGATGCTAGTAATGTAGCATTAGGCGCTGTTCTATCTCAAGGTCCTATTGGATCAGATAAACCTATATGTTTTGCTAGTCGTACACTTACACAAACAGAACAAAATTATTCTACGATAGAAAAAGAACTTCTAGCTATCGTCTGGTCTACAAAGTACTTCCGACCATATTTGTACGGACAAAAATTTAAAATTGTGACTGACCACAAGCCTTTGACTTGGCTTTTCTCCCTAAAAGAACCTAATTCTAAACTTGTAAGATGGCGTTTGAAATTAGAAGAATTCGATTATGAGATAATCTACAAAAAAGGAACCAAAAATACAAACGCAGATGCATTAACCAGACTTGAACCAGAAGTGGAAATAAATCATAGTTCAACTAGTGATGAACAATCAGTTAGTTCAGTAGAAAAAATCGATTCGACTCAAAATACTGACGAAAATAAGACTATCCCTACGATTAAAACTGTGTTAAACGAATTCAACACGCAAATAATTCTAGAATTAGACAAGTTTACTGAATGGCAAGTTACATTCAAGTTACTCTTTTTAAAAAAGAAAAGATATCATTTTAAGTGTAAGGAATTTACTGAAGATAATTTAATCAGACTGTACAAAGAATACATAGAGCCAAACAAACTAACAAGCATTGGTTGTAATGACAACATCTTTAAACTCTTAAACCAAATTTATAGAAAACACTTTTCTGAAAACAAACTAAAAATAGTTCGCAGTAGAACATTAGCCGAGGACATTACAGACAACTGTCGACAACAAGAAATAGTATCTAAAATACACCAAGACGGCAACCATCGTGGCGTAACAGAAAATCAAGAACAACTCAAGCGAAAATACTACTTTCCTAAAATGAAAAATGTACTAAACCAAATTATAAACAAATGCGAAACTTGTCAAACCCTAAAATACAATAGAAACAAAAAACTATTAAAATTTGAAGTTTCTGAAACACCTAGCAGACCATTAGAAATATTACACATAGACATATTTTCTATAAATAATAACAAGTATCTAACATTAATAGATAAATTTTCAAAATTTGGCATGGCGTATCACATGACAATTTCAAATGGATTAGAAGTCGCAAACCATATGAAAGACTTTATAGCAAATCATGGTGTTCCGAATAAAATAGTAACGGACAGAGGTGTAGAATTTACATCAATAATATTTAAACAGTTTTGCACACTATATAAAATAGTACTTTATCTTACCTCAGCGAAAAGCTCGACTGGCAACTCACCTGTTGAACGTTTTCACTCGATCTTTATAGAAATTTATAGAATTATTTACTCTCAAGATAAAAACAAATGTGCTAACGAAATAATGAAACAATCTTTAATTACATATAATAATTCTATTCATTCTGTAACTAAGCTTACACCTTCTGAACTAAAAAGTGGACATTACACCAACCAAGAGATATTTCCAGAAAAATCCAATAACAAAAATGCTAAAAAATATCTTCAAAACCATGTACAAGACTATGACAAACTACGAAATCTGTAGCAAGGTGTTGTAACATCACTTTTGACGATTCTATCGTATTTTACGCTAATCGGTATGCTGTAACACAAAACGACTGTCGTAAATACGATAATCGACAGTCGCTTTGTGTTACAGCATACCGATTAGCGTAAAATACGATAGAATCGTCAAAAGTGATGTTACAACATCTTGCCACTAATATCAACAAGAAATGCGAAAGAAAAAGAAAAATTAATTAACAGACTAAACCAAAATAGAATACCACCACCAGTATTCTACGAAAACGAAACTATATACGAACAAGACAATAGCTGCAATAAATTAAGCCCTAGATTTCAAAAACATAAAGTTAAGAAGAATAACAAAATAACGTTAGTTACTAATAAACGTAAGCTATACAAGGCTAAAATAAAACGTTTGTTACAGATACGCAATGACACCGCAAGCTCAAGACAGACTCTCTGAACAAATAACTATTATTACTATTAATACTGAACAAATAACTATGTATTAATAATACTAACTATAAATATAATTAATTGAATTATTTGATATATACTTATCCGATATAACATAATCTATTATTATGGCAAAACTCAAAGGAATTTCGAGACATATTTTAAACCTTAACGAGCTGATAAATATATTAATAAATATAACGTAAAATTTGAATCAGATGAAAGTATCTATATGAACTTTTATGGTTACAGCCATACTATAATGAAAGACAAATAATATTTTCAATCCAAATTCCTTAATTCCATCCGGCATTTCCATATTTCCACATTATTAAAGCAACACCAATAAATAAAACCTATCTATTAGATTTTCCTGAACCCTTTGTAATCCTTAACAAAAGCATATATAAATTAATAACCAAACTTTGCAACAAAATAGAAGGAATTTATTATTGTGACAAACATTCAACCCTTGCAAAAGTAAAACTTCATGTATACCTCAAATTATCAATAATCAACCAGCTTTCTGTAACTTAACAAAAACTACATTCTACGAAGGAATCGAACAAATTTTACCAGAATATTTATATACAGCAACAGAAAAGGAAATCACTATGACATCAACATGCTCACAACAAAAATCAGTAAAGGGTTGTAAATTAATTTGCCACATACAAATTGTCACATACAACTAAACAACGAAAAATATACGGATGCAAGTATAATGACCACTCTAGAATTCAACATAATACTTCAACCATACAACGACATAAACATTAAACACCATCATCAAACTACCAGCACTAAGTTACTGGACACGTAAAAATAGCGAAGAAATTCAAATACTCCACAAAACAATAAAATAACATGGTCATCATAAAAAAGCCATTGTCGGCAACTTCGTCACATTAACCGCACTTCTTCTTCTTTTCTTCTTTCTTATTCTTTTTCTTTCTTTTTTATATTTCAGTTAAAAAAATATTACATTGCAAGAAAATTAAAAATCAACCCACACAGATAGAGATGAACCATTCACAATCTAACTGAAAATCAGCAACCACCAGCTGTCAAAAACGTCGTTTTTGGACAACTCTTAAGAGGGAGGAGTTACATCCGCAGACTGCAACATAACATCAATAATTATGTCATTTGTATTTCTGTCATATGCATCTGTCAATGTCATATGACACAACCCTAGATAGTTATGTTAGTTATATTAGTTATACCATAATGCATGTTTCTTTATCAGTAATTTTATTAATAAGTTTTCCAATTATTAAACAACAAGATTCTCAGACATATTTTATTTCCAAAACATTTAAATATTTGAATTCCAGTAAATGATTAAATAACAAAAGATAATATTTTTCACAAACTGTAAACAGTAAATTCTTATGAATTTATTAAGTTCAAAATATAATAAAATAAAACAAAATTTATCTTATCGAAATGCACTTTTGCATTTCTCATATTATTCTTTAAGTTACTAAAGAAAAATTGTTTTGAGAATCAAACAAACAAAATTATTTTTTATCGTGATGCATATTGTAACGACTCTTCGTTGGTTCTTTTAGATTATTGAACAAACACGACAGTAAAAGACAGATCTTTAGTTAACAGAATCTCAAACTTTATTTGTCATCAAATTACAGCAGCTTCCGTTTTCCCTTACAATAAATTCCAGGGTCTCCAATTTATGTACCATAAACTTCACCGCTTTTCCACAATTTGAATCAAAAATATTCGGAATCGTAAAATCTGTATTTACTATTCCACTAAGTTCAGATTCTTTTACTATTAGTACCCAGGCTCAAGTACAACCGATTATTCCTTATACTTGCGAATATTTATAAACACTTTTAATTGCAAAATTAAAACTGACTATCTGATATTTTTGTTTGCTTATTTATATCGAAAAATAAATAAATCGAAACTTCTATAATCCACTAGAAATCAATACTACGTAGTCCGTACATCTGAAATAGGCCACACCTGTTTTCATTCATACTTGCATTTGTATTAGCGAACTCAAATTTAATTTATGCAAAATGTATTAGGTAACTCCTTTTAATTCATTAATGTAAACATTTGTATAACAAATTTAATTTACATTAATTTATGCAATACAATTTGCAATACAAGTAAAAGATTGAAAAAGGAGTTAACTTTTAATTAATGAATGAGTAAATAAAATTAACCCATTCTGGACGAAGTTTATTACATTGCCCTCCATTTAGTTTTGTTCGTCCCGAACAATATCAGAGATCGCATTGGTGCTGTTACCTTGGTACGGTGCCAACCTTTGCAGATGTATCACTTTCATCTTGGTACGGGGTCCCTTTTGTATGCGGTAGATGACATCATTAATTCGTTTGATTATTTTATATGGGCCTTCCCAATCTGGCTGCAGCTTGGGTGATCTTCCCTTAGTTCTTCTGGGGTTGTATAGCCATACCAATTCTCCTTCTTGAAAACCGCCACTATTTGCATTTATGTCGTACCTGGTTTTCATTTTGTCACTGGCTATCTTAATGTGGTCTCGAACCTGCTGATGGATTTTATTCATCTTCTCCCTTAGTTGTCCCACATAATCTGTTTTCGTGGATACCAGACCTCCAGGGATGCCAAACTCGATGTCACTAGGAAGATGTAGTTCTCTTCCGAACATGATATTCGCTGGCGTTTCACTTGTCGTATCGTGCACTGCGCTACGATAGGCCATCAAGAATAACGGAAGATCCTTGTCCCAATTTCTTTGGTTGGCTTCTACTACCTTTGACAAATGTTCTTCCATGGTTCGGTTGAATCGTTCTACCATGCCATCTGACTGCGGGTTCATAGGTGTAGTTCGTGTTTTTCTAATGCCGAGTGTTCTGCACAGCTCTTCCATCAGTTGAGATTCGAAATTCCTTCCCTGGTCGGTATGCAACTCGAGCGGTGTTCCATATCTGCAAACCCATTCATTGACTAATGTTTCCGCGACCGTAACTGCTTCCTGGTTCGGTATTGCATAAGCTTCCGGCCATTTTGTAAAGTAATCAATGACCACCATGATGTATTTGTTACCTTTTGTCGTTTCCGGAAATGGCCCCGCGATGTCTATAGCAATTCTCTCCATTGGGGCACCCACATTGTACTGTTGCATCTCTCCTCGAGTTCTAGTTTTTCGGTCCTTTGCTCGCTGCACAAGTATCGCATCGCCGACACCATTGCTCCACGTCTGTTCGATACCTCACCCAATAAAACCTCTCCCTTACTTTAGCCAGGGTTTTATTGACTCCCAGGTGTCCTCCAGAAATACTTCCATGCAGCTTTCCCAGTACCTCTTCTACTCGACTTGATGGCAACACCAGTTGCTCCAACACTTTCTTTCCATCAGCGGACTCCCATTTTCTTTTTAGCATCCCGTTGTCCATAAATAGTGAGTCCCATTGCGCCCAGTAGCACTTCACCTCCGTACTTAAAGGTGCTACCTCTTTCCACTCCGGTCGCCTTCTCTCGGTTTTCCATTTCAATATTGGAGCCATAGCTGAATCCTTTAGCTGCTCTCTTTTAAATGCCTCGGTACACCAATCGTCAGGAGTTTGGAACTTAATTTGCTTCACTGTCATTGCCTCTTTTCTCTCAGTCCTGCTATATGACTTGCGCTCCTCAACACAGGGTCTTCTTGAAAGATCTTCAGCGTTACAACGTATCCTTCTCTTCCGGTGTTCAACACGGCAATCTCCGTCCTTTTTGACATCCACTTGCTTATTTGAGAGGTTCATCAACTGGACCGGAACTACTCCTTCTTTTGCTGCTTTTAGTGTTTTGCATTTCCTTTGTATCCTTTTCTTACGGTGTTCAACGCGGAAATCTCCTGCCTTTTTGACATCCACTTGCTTGTTTGAAAGATTCATCAACCGGACTGGAACTACTCCTTCTTTTGCAGCTATTAGTGTTTTGCATTCCCGTCTAATGTGCCCTAACTGTCCACAGTTCCAGCATCTTACTCTGCTAGATCTACTTCGTTGATTTTGTTCAGGTTTATTTTCCAAACTTTTGACACGCATGATCACTTCATCAAGCGCTGCTTTCAGTGGTTCCTCAGCAACTTCCATCTGACGTACTCTATCTGAGCCATACGCTCTTTTTCCGGCTTCCATTTGCAGGGCCAATGCTAAGACTTCCGCAGGTAATTTCTTTCCACTTAGATAAAGCTGATTTCTCATTTGTACATCTCGAAGAGCATTGATAAATGTATCAGCTGCCAGTTCGTCTCGGTGTTCCGCGTTATAGTTTGGATATGACAGATTTACCAGTCTCACAATGTCAGCCTCTAATTCTTGCAAAGTTTCGCTGACTCCTTGTTTCCGTGTTTTGAGCTGCATGCGATGGAGAGCTTGCATATGACTTTCCCCGTATCTTAAATATCTGATAAGATGTAGATCCATCAAATGCGGGTGTTTTCACTCTAGCTGGAGCTGAAGTAGTTGATGGATTGATCGTGTTACCTGACTTTCCTTGTGCTATTTCTTGGCGTAATTCACTCGAGAGATTGTGTAGTTTCTCTTCATGTTCTTCGGTAACTTTCCGCAGCTCCCTTTCTATGTGGTTGATTTTGACCTCCGCACTGGATATACGTGACTCGATTACTTCACGTAGACTTTCTTGTTTTGCCATCATATCAGCAAATTGTTTTTGTTGAATGTTTCCTTGCTTGGCCATCATATCAGCAAATTGTTGTTGCTCTACTTTTTGTTCTGCTGCTAGAACTTTTTGTTCTGCTGCCTGTTTCTCTTGTCGAGCCATCATATCAGCAAGTTGTTGTTGTTGCTCTACTTTTTGTTCTGCTGCCAGTTTCTCTTGTCGGGCCATCAGATTGTTTCCTTGTTTGGCCATCATATCAGCAAATTGTTGTTGTTGCTGTGCCATCATTTCTTTCATCAACATCATCATCGGATCAAATGCTGGGGCATTCTGGACGGGAGCTTCCTCCGGCTCTACCTCTATGACCTCTGTGCTTTGGCCTGCTTCTTCTAAAACTTTACGCAGCCGAAATGCAAGTTCTGCCTTCGTTCCGTGGATTGGAGCATTCCTTTTCTTCAACTCATCCTTCAGCTGGGTCTGGCTGATATCACTAATATTTACTGTCTTGACCATTGTTTCAATAATCCCACTTCTGACACCACTGTAACGACTCTTCGTTGGTTCTTTTAGATTATTGAACAAACACGACAGTAAAAGACAGATCTTTAGTTAACAGAATCTCAAACTTTATTTGTCATCAAATTACAGCAGCTTCCGTTTTCCCTTACAATAAATTCCAGGGTCTCCAATTTATGTACCATAAACTTCACCGCTTTTCCACAATTTGAATCAAAAATATTCGGAATCGTAAAATCTGTATTTACTATTCCACTAAGTTCAGATTCTTTTACTATTAGTACCCAGGCTCAAGTACAACCGATTATTCCTTATACTTGCGAATATTTATAAACACTTTTAATTGCAAAATTAAAACTGACTATCTGATATTTTTGTTTGCTTATTTATATCGAAAAATAAATAAATCGAAACTTCTATAATCCACTAGAAATCAATACTACGTAGTCCGTACATCTGAAATAGGCCACACCTGTTTTCATTCATACTTGCATTTGTATTAGCGAACTCAAATTTAATTTATGCAAAATGTATTAGGTAACTCCTTTTAATTCATTAATGTAAACATTTGTATAACAAATTTAATTTACATTAATTTATGCAATACAATTTGCAATACAAGTAAAAGATTGAAAAAGGAGTTAACTTTTAATTAATGAATGAGTAAATAAAATTAACCCATTCTGGACGAAGTTTATTACAATATTATTGCATCACCCAAATAATTATTGAAAGATATATTTTAGAAATAAGATTTTAGATTTATTGTGGCTTTTGAAGTGTTAACTTCTTTCTTGAATTTAATTAAATAAAATAAATTTTTGAATTAGAATTAAAATAAAATAATTGTTTTTTTTAATAAATTTATTAGAGTAGAATTTAATTAGAGCGGCAAAACTTTCTACCATGTCCATTTCTGACAAAAGTTTCTACAGCGCCATCAATTATTTAAAGACTGGTACCAACTCATTTTTTTCTTATTATTGACGTTCATTTAATCGTCACTGACCCAGCGAAAAAAACCGCATTGTTCGCGGGACACTTTGCTGTGATCTTACTGTTTTAGAAACTCCTAAAGAAAAACCAAAAATCCAGTCTTCAGGAGTTAATATGAAAGATCTTTATGTCAAACCCAAAATTGTCCAAAAAATCTTAAGGGGGTTAACTACCAGCAAAGTCTCCGGTCTGAACATCATTCCTTCTATTATTCTAACAACATTTACAAAAGAACTTTTCGAAAGAACCAAAATTTTATACAAATCCTATAGATCTGATATTTCTCTTTCGTGCTGGAAGTACGCCAATGTCCAGCCCATCCTCAAAACGAAACAAAATGTGATATTTCAAATTATAGACCGCAATACCCTTGGTCTCAGTTCTATCTAAAATATATGAGCATTATATTAATACACAGCAGTAATGCCAGATCGGAGTGATTATTTTTTCCGTTTATGGGATATTTCATTTAAAACAGGAAAGCGGGCACAAACTTGGCCAGTGCGTCTTTTTCACAATTATTTGTAGTAGCGTTTTAAATTTTAAACTTATGATCGCAACAACAAAATTTTATTACTATGCTTCCAGAAAGATGTTGATTACTCAATAGTTTTGTTTAAATGAATCTGCCATTCATCGCCTTTATAGTATACAGTAAAATCGATGAAATTTCAGCTTTCGTTGATGTTTTGCAGATATTTCTTAGGGAAATATTCTGAGTTTCAGGAATATTTTTACACTACGACACGAAAAATAAAATCACCAGCAACTATGGTACAAGATGGCTCCTCTCTATGCAATATGCATCGATGCATTTTGAACATATTAAAAAATTGGGATGTTTTGTATCATTATTTCGATTATACGTATCGAAAAAGAGGTATTGCAATTTTACAAATTTTTGCAAACCTCGAAATAAAGGTATATTTACTTCTTTTAAAAAACGTCTTTCAAAATGTTCACTTCCTTTTTTATGATTTCAATGCGAACATTAGAGACGAGACGAGTATATTCCAATGTGATGTGATACATCTCTTAAGTCCTGAAGTGATTCACCCATGCAAATATACTGTCGATAGTAGAAGCATTAGCAGCATTATCACTTTCATTTTCAGTATTTTTTTCTAATGTGTCTTCATATCATAGGTTATCATTATTAATTCTGTATTGTCTCTGTTGCTTTCCGAAGATGAACCAATATTCTCTGAAACATTCATTGAATCAACGTGAGAATCAGCTTCTTTTGATGAACCTTGGATATCATCAGGTTTTGTAACATATTTATAGATATCCAGATATGCTCTGAACTGCATCTGTTTTAGCCTGTTTGGTATTTCTCTGCTGGAACCCACTTTTTCTTTAAGAAGTATGAACTCTTATTTGTATGGTACATTTTTGTCTAGATCATAATAAGTACACTGTGTTAACGACTAAAAACACCGCCAAAAAAATTAATTCATTTAAATTTCCTTGTAACAACTTATATTAAATAATATTTGATAAAATGGAATATACAAATCATATGCCTAATATTATAAGGAACTATTTAAAAAATATAAGTATTGTTACGTTTTTCTAAACTTCCTTCGAATTGGCCTTACTCTCAATTCGATAAACGTAATTCCCAATCTCTTCCTGAGTTCGATCACTGATTAGTAAGCAAACACACCAGGTTTTATTAAGTATTCAACACCTTAACTGTTCTACAACAACAGGAAAACAAGGCAGCAAACAATATTCTTAACTAGAATATTCTTTTAACAGCTTCAGAAACTCCAACGGTTTATTGTAGAAATTTCCAGTAATTCAACGTTCAAAATAATACACAAATTATTTCTACTTAATAACACTTTAAACTTTATTTACAAAATAACTTTACACGAAAACTAATTTAAAGATCACTTTTATAATTTTAACTTCACAATCGCAGGTTTAAAATAAACTAATTAAAAACTACAAGAATTAATTTTCTTATATACCTTCTGCTTAATCTCTAGAAATTTCTAGGTAACTTTTTAGAAACCTTGAGAAAATATTAGAATATTCGATTATTTTACGTTACGTTGATTTGATTTATAAAATCATAAAACAAATAGACCTTAATTCTAAGAACATGTACAACAACAACAACACTATTTCATTCACTTTCGGTTGTGTTTTGTTGATTTTATTTTCCTGGAAGTGACCGTAATCGTTTAGATCTTTCTGTAATCGTCTAGATTTTTCTGCAATCGTAACAATACCCTCCACTTAAGCCTGTTCGTCCCGAACAGGATCTAGCTCTCCTTTGTATAAGGCCAATCTTTCCAAATGTACTACTTTCGCTTTGCCTCGATGGCCTTTCTTAATTCTATAAACTACGTCATTTAACTTCGTTATAATGTTGTAAGGTCCTTCCCATGCAGCTTGCAGTTTTGGTGATAACCCTCGTTTTCGTTGTGGGTTGTGTAGCCATACTAATTGTCCTTCTTCGAAACCTTTATTATTAGATCGTATATCATATCGGGCTTTCATTTTATCACTGGTCAGTTGTATCTTCTGCCGAACAAGATTGTGAATATCCTCAAGGTTCTTCCTGATTCGGTTGACGTATTCTTGCGCAGACAATGATGTTGATGGTACCGCTCCAAATTTGAGGTCACCAGGAAGTCTTAAATCACTTCCAAAAATAGTTTGAGCTGGTGTCATGGTCGTGGTGTCATGAGCTGCTGATCTGTATGCCATCAAAAATAAAGGAATGTGTTGATCCCAGTTACGTTGATTCTTACTGACCACTTTAGCTAGAAATTCCTCCAAAGTAGCATTGAATCTCTCAACCATCCCATCTGACTGTGGGTGTGAAGCTGTCGTCCTGGTTTTGTTAATCCCCAGCATCTGACAAATTTCCTGGAATACAGCTGACTCGAAGTTCCGTCCCTGATCGGTGTGGATCTCCATAGGAACTCCATAGCGGCTAATCCAATTATTTATCACAGCTTCAGCGATGGTGGTTGCTTCCTGGTTGGGAATCGCACACACTTCCGGCCACTTACTGAAGTAGTCCATGATCACAAGCACATATTTATTCTGAATATCCGTTGTTGGAAATGGTCCCGCTACATCCATTGCGATCCTTTCAAATGGAGCACCTACATTGTATTGCTTCATTTTCCCATGACTTCTTCGTGCGGGTCCTTTCACTGCCGCACATTTATCGCATTTTTGACACCACTCCACAATTGATTGCCGAGTCCCCGACCAGTAAAACCGTTGTCGTATTTTTGCAAGAGTTTTGTTGATCCCAAGATGACCTCCACTCGTTCCTTCGTGATACTCCTTAAGTACTGCTTCTATTTTCGCTTTTGGTACCACTGTAAGGGATTGCTTTATCTTGCCATCTGAGCTTTCCCATACTCTCTTTAAACATCCATCCTCTAACTGGAGACTGTCCCATTGCGCCCAGTACGCCTTCAAAGTTGGAGTTTTATCAGAAATTTCTCCCCATACTGGTTTGCAGCCCTTTTCCTTGAACTCGATGATGGGTGCAAGATCCGGATCTTCTAATTGATCTTTTCTTATGGCTTCAGCAGTCCATTCATCGTCAGGTAGCACTTGTAGTAATCGTACATCGATGATGTTCTCCTTATTTTCTTGACGACTGCAATGCTTGCATTCAACTGGACAGGGTCGTCTCGATAATGCATCAGCGTTCCCATGTGCAGTACCCTTTCGATGTTCAATGTCTAAATCGTACGCCTGCAACCGTTCGATCCAGCGTGCTACTTGTCCCTCTGGATTTTTGAACTGGAGTAGCCATCTTAACGCACCATGGTCAGTTCTAAGATGAAATTTCTGACCATACAAGTATTTATGAAAATGTTTGACGCATTCCATAATGGCCAATAACTCCTTCCGGGTAACACAATAATTTCGCTCCGGCTTTGATAACATTTTCGAGAAATAAGCTATCACCTTTTCCTGACCATCTATATTCTGCGACAAGACTCCTCCTATACCTTCATTACTGGCATCAGTATCCAAAATAAACTGAACATTTGGTATAGGATAGGACAGAATTGGAGCCGTACATAATCTCTTTCGGAGCTCCACAAATGCTTGTTCTTGAGGTTCATTCCATTCAAATGCCTTATCTTTTCTGGTTAACTCATGCAGACTTTTGGCAACGTTGGCGAATCCTGGCACAAACCGTCTGTAGTATGTGCACAATCCAAGGAAGCTTCGTAGCTCATGTAGGTTCTTTGGTCTTGGCCAGTTCATAACTGCTGCAATCTTGTCAGAATCTGTATGAATTCCCATTGCCGTAACCTTGTGTCCCAAATATTTTACTTCTTCCTTGAAAAGTGAACACTTTTTGGGACTTAACTTTAAACCGGCTGCTTGCAACCTTTCCAGTACCTCCGCCAAGTTCCTCAAGTGGTCATCAAAGTCTTTTCCCATGACGATGATGTCATCCAAATATACAAGGCATGTTTTCCAATGCAAGCCTTTTAGTACCCGTTCCATTAATCTCTCGAAAGTTGCGGGCGCGTTGCATAACCCAAATGGCATGACATTAAATTGCCATAGTCCATTACCTACACTGAACGCCGTTTTCTCCCGATCTTCCTCCGCAACTTCCACCTGCCAGTAACCACTCTGCAGATCCAGTGTTGAAAACAATCTTGAACCCGATAATGTATCCAGTGTATCATCAATCCTAGGCAATGGGTAGCTATCCTTCTTCGTAACTATGTTTAGTTTCCTGTAGTCAACACAAAATCTCAAGCTTCCATCTTTCTTGCCAACTAACACCACAGGTGAGCTCCAGGGACTGTCTGAAGGCTCAATTACACCAGCTTCTTTCATGTCTCTTACCATTTTATCTGCTTCCTCTCTTTTAGCCAATGGTAATCGTCTTGGTGCTTGGCGTATCGGCTTTTCTGCTCCGGTGTCAATACGATGTTTTACCATATTGGTTCTGCCATTCCCTTCAGGTGTACTACAGAATACAGACTTGTGCCGCTCCAACAATTGACGTGCTGCTTTCTTCTGTTCTTCTGAAAGCCCTTCTGTCCATTTCTGCACAAGTTGCTCCATTTCTGCCTTTTGTTGTTTTGTGTTGACCGAGCAATTGATGTTTTTCTGCTCGCACTTTATTATTTTAGCTACCTCTTCACATTGTCCTATGATTGATCCTTTTTTCATTGTTTTCTGCGTATCTGACAGATTTAAAACTCTTACTGGTATTTTGTAATCAGCATCTGATCTAACTAAAGTTTTCCCTATAACGACTTCTTTAAAATTTTCATGTTCTTTGTTGGCTTCTACAACCCACAACCTGGGTGACCCAGAACCTCCTTCCAATTTTCCCCAAATGATTGTTTCTGATTGGGGTGGCAGCTTTTCCCTGTGATCTAATATTATTCGACGAACACAATTTGAATCTTCACCATTAAATTGGAGTGGCAACTCAACATTTCCGTAAGTGAGTACTCCTTTGCCAGCATCAATAACGAATCCATTTGGTCTCATGAAGTCCATGCCCAGGATGACTTCATCCACAATGTCAGCTACCACCACTTCATGTTGAAAGTGAGTATTCCCTATTTCAAAGTTGACCACTTTCTTTCCTTTAATACTTGCACTTTCGCCAGTAGCTGTCTGCATCCGGTATCTCCCTGCTGGTTTTAGTTTCCCTTTCACAATATCAGTGCGGACAATTGTATTTGTTGCTCCCGTATCTAACGTGATGACACAACTTTTTCCATCAATATTAGCCCTAACAGTCAGGCTGTCACCTCCCCTTGTCAATCTCGAAACATGGATGAAGGTTATGGGGCAATCGGTTGTGGGAGCCAGCTTACGCCCCTTTAGGCTGACTCGTTGTAGTTTAACTGATGCGGTGCTGCTCTATCGTCTTCCCTAGCTTGCTGCACCCGTTCTTCTGCTTGACGTCGCTGCATAGGCGATGCTGATCTTGCTCGTTTCCTTCTCACATCTCTGCATTCCCTCGAAATATGACCCAACTTGCCACATAACCAGCATCGGATTCTATCACTTCTGACACTCTCTCGTAGTCTTGGTTTATAACCGTTGTCGTCAGCCAACTCCACCCGACGTATTTTGATTGATGGTTTTATAATTGCTTGTGCAGTTTCATTTGTTAAGGCATAAGCAATAGTTTCTGCGAATGTTGCTTTTGGCGACAACATTACTGCTTTTCGTGTTTCTGGATCACGAATACCATCAGTAAACGCCTCGATCTTCATTTTCTCCATAAAATTCGGTGGAGTATTCGAGTGTGCTAAATGTACAAGGCGTTCTACTGCCGAAGAATAGTCCTGAATGCTTTCTCCATTCCGTTGCAAGCGACCCTTTAACTCGATCCGGTATAGCTCCTTTTTGTGGTCGCTGCCATATTTTCGTTCCAACGCATTCATCACTTCAGCATAACTTTTGCGATCGTTTTCTGGTACTGCCTGTAATGCTTCAGCTGCTTCACCTTTAAGCGCAACTATCAATGCAGCAAGACGATTTTCGGCGTTCCAAACATTTTGGTCTGCTGCTGTCTCAAACTGGAACTTGAAGATGCCGAACGATGTTGTTCCATCGTATGATGGTGGTTTTAGTTTGATATTTGCTACTTGATGTACCACCTGGGAAATAACTTTAGTCGTTTCAACGTCCTGCAACCTCTTTTCAAAATCATCAACTTTCGTCAACATTTTATGTTCAAATTCCTGAATTTCTGTTTCAATTTTCTCGACTTTTACATCGAATGCAGTTGACATTTGTAATAGTTTCTCATCCAAATGTTGATGTATTCCAGTTTTCAACTCATTTATTTGCTGGTTCATCTCCTCTTTATTTGCAGCAAGTGTTGCAGTAATCTCTTCCTTATTAACAGCCATGTTATTGTTGACTGTTTCCAGCTGTTGATTGATGTTCCAACTAATTTCTTCCTTAGTAGCAGCCATTTGTTGATTGATGTTGCTGCTTTGTTGATCAAATTTTTGATTGAGTTCGTCTTTATTGGCAACCATATTAGCATTCATCTGATTCATGTTTAAATTCATTTGTTGCATCATAGCCATTAACTGCGTAAAATCACAATTTGCAGGTGGCAATGAAGATGTTGTTTCTGCAACAAAACTTTTCTCTTCATCAACTGCTACTGAATCAGCATTTGTACTAATCACTCCAAACTGGTAACTTTCCACAACTACTCCACTAGCTTCCATAGCTTCTCGAAGCCGTATAGTCAATTCAGTTTTGTTGCCGGTTGTTGCCAATCCACGTTGTTCTAGTTCTTTCTTTAACTCAAGAACCTTCAAATCACTTAATAAAACCATTATTAACAGCTAACTAATCCGCCGATGTCACCAATGTTACGTTTTTCTAAACTTCCTTCGAATTGGCCTTACTCTCAATTCGATAAACGTAATTCCCAATCTCTTCCTGAGTTCGATCACTGATTAGTAAGCAAACACACCAGGTTTTATTAAGTATTCAACACCTTAACTGTTCTACAACAACAGGAAAACAAGGCAGCAAACAATATTCTTAACTAGAATATTCTTTTAACAGCTTCAGAAACTCCAACGGTTTATTGTAGAAATTTCCAGTAATTCAACGTTCAAAATAATACACAAATTATTTCTACTTAATAACACTTTAAACTTTATTTACAAAATAACTTTACACGAAAACTAATTTAAAGATCACTTTTATAATTTTAACTTCACAATCGCAGGTTTAAAATAAACTAATTAAAAACTACAAGAATTAATTTTCTTATATACCTTCTGCTTAATCTCTAGAAATTTCTAGGTAACTTTTTAGAAACCTTGAGAAAATATTAGAATATTCGATTATTTTACGTTACGTTGATTTGATTTATAAAATCATAAAACAAATAGACCTTAATTCTAAGAACATGTACAACAACAACAACACTATTTCATTCACTTTCGGTTGTGTTTTGTTGATTTTATTTTCCTGGAAGTGACCGTAATCGTTTAGATCTTTCTGTAATCGTCTAGATTTTTCTGCAATCGTAACAGTATAATATCCTAAAAGATATTACTTCGATCTGAAAGACCTAAGTATTACATTCATGAGCTCAAAGTGAAATTCTTACCCCCACTTTTTTTGGCATTTCTCGACGTTTTAGGACCTACTGATTCTAAAAAAGCAAAAAAAAAAAAAATGTGTGTCTGTCTGCCGGCCGTCCGTCACAACCGACGAAATCTAGAAAACCGCTGGACGGATTTCAAAATTTTTTTTTCTAAAAATAGGTTTACTCAATGGGAAGAGCCGAAAGGACGATGTGTTCGATGACTGTACCGGAAGTGTGTCAAAAAATCGTCCAGTGTGTCAAAACAAGGAAATTTGCATATTTTTTGCTTAAAAAACGTTCATTTTAAGTGATTACGAGTAGGAACATTGAATTTGGAGAAATTTTGATGGTCGGGATTGGTATGTGAGACTAAAATCTAGATTATTGCATTATAAGTTTGTCAAAAAAATGTTGTCAAGTGTGTCAAAAGAAAGATTTTTATTTATTTTTTTACACAATTTTTTGGAAAAAAATAAAATTGTTTCTTTGAAATGAAATTGTCAAGTGTGTCAAAAGAAAGATTTTTATTTATATTTTTACACAATTTTTTGAAAAAAAAATAAAATCAATTGTTTGTTTGAAATGAAGTTACTTCTGTCTGAAAGACCTAAGTATTACATTCATGAGCTCAAAGTGAAATTTTTACCCCCACTTTTTTATTTTATTATTATTATTATTGAGAATTATGGCATTATAAGCTTGTCAAAAAATGTTGTCAAGTGTGTCAAAAGAAAGATTTTTATTTATTTTTTTACCTAATTTTTTGAAAAAAAAAATATAATTTATTGTTTGTTTGAAATGAAGTTTTATTATTATTATAGAGAATTATGGCATTATAAGTTTGTCAAAAAATAATGTCAAGTGTGTCAAAAAATGATTTCAATTATTTTCAGCCAATTTTTTTGAAAAAAAAAATGTAGCTGTTTTTATGACGTAAATGTAATTTAAAATGAAATTGGACATGGAAATTTTTGAATTTGTTATAGTTTTTGAAATATTTTTGGAATTTTGAAGAAGTTTGTATTTTTGATTTTGTAATAATTTTTGCAATATTTTTAGAATTTTGGAAAAAGTTTGAATTTTTAAGAATTTTTGAAATATTATTGGAATTTAGAAAAAATTTAAATATTTGATTTTATTCTAATTTTTGGAATATTTTTGGAATTTTGAAAAAGTTTGATTTTATTTAATTTTTACAATATTTTTGGAATTTTGATTATAATTTTCCGGCAACGTATTGATGTTTCGTGTTAGTTTTGTAATAAATTTTTAAACAGAGATAAAAAATACTTGTACTTTAACAAAGAGTTATGTTTGATATACATTGCTGCCCAAAACTAAAAACCATGTCCTTATAAAAGTTTTTTGCCGAAAACTATATCAAAATCCTTAACCCAGACCGAAGTTTTGATATCTCAGAGCTGTATATCTCAGAGCCCCTCCATATTTTTATATAAAGAATTGAAACCAAAATTAAATATCGATTTCAATAATATGAAAAATTAAATGTGATTTTTGTGAAAAATTTTACATCGGGAAAACTGGAAATTGTTTTAAAGACTGATTTAAGGAATAACCTTCCTAAGAAGAAAAATAAATAAAATTTAAAGTCTATTTTTGCAAACCATTTACACAGTTAATAACAATAGCTATACCACTTTTTAATAAAATTTGAAGGCTTTACATTTATGTAGCCAAGGATCTCTAAAAGAATCACTTGATGAATTTGAAATTTACAAGGGATTTAAAACCCAACAAAATGTAATTTTAAATGATAAACTTTCATTTAATTCGATGGTATATAAATATAAAAATATATAATTATATAAAACTGAAAACAAACAGTATGAGTATGTATCTACCTATAAAAATTTTCAAAACTGCAGTAATTGCACAACTGCCATTTTATTCCACAGTAATTATTTTTGTGTCCATTAAAAAACGATCTAATCCAATTTATTCCTTGAGTTTCAAGATAAAGGAAAAAAAATTATTTTGAGATCATTTACAAACATGGTTATTTGATTGTTTATTAGTTTCCTTAAGTGTTTGCAATTAATTTGTTTGAAATGTAAAACATATATTAGGTAGTAAAGTTAAGCTGATATTTTAGAAATAATTTTGGAATAGAGACATTGTAACTTGAGGGTGCCATCCTATCGACACAGGATGCCACATTATCGAGACGCAAACCATTTTTCATATACATTATTCAACATATGTGTTTTCAGACCGGTCGTTAAAGAATCATAAATAATCTACCGTTGCATAATAAATAATCTACCGTTAGAGAAAACCGTCAACATAGTATCTATAGGAATATTCAAAGCTATTGAGTAATTGTGGTGATGGTATTCAATGCTAAACATGTTGATTCGATTAATATTACTAAAATTTTATTTCACGTAATAACTCAAAAATTTTAAGGGGTGAACCGCAAAGCTTTTTCCAACGTTTCATGACAATCGATCGGTAATTGTAGGCTACAGTAGGGATAAACACCTGAAAAAAAACTTTTTAACCGGAAGTGACAAACCGGAAGTTGATATGCAGAAATATTGGAAACAGTACTAAAACCTTATATACCATGTTTCCATTAGATCATAAGCCGGGATTTAAAGTTATTCAAGATTTAAACTTAGAGCCAAATTTTCATCAAGATCCTATGCAGAAAGGTCACCCACACACAGACGTACACCAACATTTTTATTGGCTATTTAAATAGAGGATGGTTCAAAACAAAATTTTGGGTACGTAAGTTTTTTTTTTCACGATAGATTGCATTACTTCACACAATTTAAAATTGTGGTGAAGTAAAAATATAACTCATATTTAGAATTCTAATTTAAATCGACGACTAATACTTAACAATTTGAAATTAACAAATTTTTTAAAAAATTCATTTGTTCAAATATGTAAGTTGACTTCCAACAATAACAATATAAAATATTGACACATAACATTTTGCTTGTTTTCTGGTTACTTACTTATGTGTTCAAAATTTAGAAATAACTTTTAATTTGTTACGTATTTTTAAGAGTTTGATAAAAATGCCTGACGTCAATTAAATATTTACTTACAAAGTCTGTTCAAATTGTGTTTTTGACATTAATTTTAAGTGTGAATAAGAACATGAATAAGATTTTGGTAATTTTTCAATTTAATATTAGCCTTCGTTGATTAATCTAAATTTTTTATGACTTATGTATGTGATAAAGCTACCTAGTTTTCCTGAGCATTTTCAGTTAATGAATGTCGAACGCCATACGTTCTTATGTTTTTAATAATTTAAATATCAAAAATCGTCAACAAGCAATAAAATAGATATCCAGATATTTATCTGGTATTTTTTTTCCTCTTTTGTGTTTGGATTTAAAGACCGATTTAAACGCACAGTTAAACTGAACAATAGAAAATTGTGTCGTCATTACGAAGTAAAATTTAGAATGCATTTAGGGGATTTTTACGACACCTAAAATATTTTTCTTCAGTTTTTTAATTGAAGAAATATGGAGGGGCTGAAATCTCACAGCTCTGAGATATCAAGACTTCGATCTGGGTTAAGAATTTTGATATAGTTTTCGGCAAAAAACTTTTATGAGGACATGGTTTTTAGTTTTGAGCTGCGATGTATATCAAACATAACTCTTTGTTAAAGTACAAGTATTTTTTTATCTCTGTTTAGAAATTTATTACAAAACTGACACAAAACATCAATTCGTCGCCTGAAAATTATAACAGATCATATATTAACATAATTTAGTGAAAAGATGATACACTCTGCAAACTACTCAAAAACCTCTCCATTTAGCGTTTCGAGAAAATATTACAAAATCACAAATTCATATTTCTTTCAAAATTCCAAAAATATTGTAAAAATTAAATAAAATCAAACTTTTTTCAAAATTCCAAAAATTAGAATGTAATCAAATATTTAAACTTTTTCTAAATTCCAATAATATTCCAAAAATTCTTAAAAATCGCAATTGAAATTTTGAACTTTATGACAAATATTATTTTAGTTCCGTAATTTACCAATATCGATATATATAAAATTGAAAGTATGTATGTTTGTCGTTTATGCATTAATAAACCATGCATCCGATCATCATGAAACTTTGGGAAGTTGTTGTGTATACTTGCGCATAGGTAACAGGCAAATTTTTTTTGGAATGGAACCCCAGGGCCATTATAATTATCTTAAGGGGTTCTGCCTAAATGTTGATAATAATTAAATTTGATTTTTCTTTAAATATCGTTTTATACGGTTAGATTCCTTTGATCAATTTTTTTGTTGAACATATATTAATGAAATTGAAAAATGAAAGTATAATCTGAAACAATTACATTTGTATATCAAAACTATATGTATTTGAATTAAACACATAATGATGTTACAAATTTTATCATCTATACAATGTGTTATTGTTATTGGTAATAAACTAAATATGTTATTGGTTTGCAATTGTATATGTAATCCATGTTTCTTCAACTAAGAAAGATAGTTGATAACATCGATTAAAAGCTCAAAACTACGAAATGGAATTCGCACAAATACTATACAAAGAAGCATAGCTTATGTATAATCAAACATGGATAGCAAGTATGATAAACAAACTAATTAAAAATGTGGCCCTTCGCCGGCAACACGTTTGCAAGAGTGATTTGCAAACAGTTACAATGCATTAATACCAATGAATTTATAATATATGCCCGCCCGCAGGAACATATGTAAAATTTAAAATTTTGGATCTATGGATGTGACAAAGCGGCCTACTTTAGTGATAAGTGATAAGTGATATTTGAGGTGTGCTGGCGGATGTACTTTTTTCAATCAACGATAGTACCCTTAGTCTTAGCTATGGTTTATTCTTTGACGATAACGCTCTATTTTTTTATGTTGGGTAGTAGGAACTACAATGTGTGTCACAACAACATATAACAACATGCTTTCTAAGGTGTTGATGGACGTAATTTTTTTATTTTTTAAAAGAATGAACTTTTAGCTTGCTCGAACAAATGAGCTTCCATATAATTATTATATATGCTGGCTTGAGGTATACAATGCGTTATATGATCTTGGTATACGCTTCTAGCACTAGGGCAATTAGGAACCTAATTTTAGCTTTGTTCCTACAAATTTGAAAAAAGAAGTATATTGTTTTTATTTCCTCCATCCTATCATGAAATATTGCCCTATATCGTACATTATTATGTGAAAGGATTTATTATTAAGTTTTCCATTCTTTAAGAAGAATATAAAAAAAAAGAAATTTGCGTTCATCAACGTCTTAAAAAGCATTATGTTGTAGAGCCTATGTCTTAAAAGGTTTATATGTGTTGTTGTGACATATATTGTAATTTCAAATATGTCACATATTTTGAAATTGCACAAACTTTGTTGAACTTCGGTGAAAAAGATGATGAACAATGTCATTGAAGCTACAATTTTGAGTGGAAAATTCGAAGAGGAAGATGTAGTGTTTTGCGCGACAGACAGGCCACATATTTCAATGATCACAACCGATTCAAACGTTTAGTTTCCACTTTCCAGTGCAACTCGCTTTTGCAATTACCATCAACAAAGCACACGGACAGTTACTGCAAGTATGTGGACTAGATTTGGAAAATCCGTTCTTCTCACATGGACATGGACAACTATATGTAGCTGGCGCGTTAGGAAAACCGTCTTTATTTCGATTTATTCGTGTACGCACCAGACGGAAAAACAAAAAATAAAGTGTACCCACAAGTACTCGAATAAATAAATAGAATTAAAACGACATTCTGAAATTTGTTCCATATTAAAATGAATAAGTTGCAATAAAAATGACACAATGTTAATTTAATGTTATCTACGAGTTTTCTCGAGTTTTCTTTCTTATGAGATAGCGGCAATATGCGACCAATGTTAAATAAACAAAACTTTTACGCTATTTGGTGTAAAAAATAAAATGTTGAGAGATTTTGTGAGTGATTAAGATCAAAGTAATTATTGTAATTCACTTGAATTTTGCAATTTGACAGCATTTTCCATTTTCATTTCTCAGAAAGTTATAGTTATATAGTTAAAAATTATAGTTAAAAAATTTGAAGAAGTTAATTTTTATATTATTTCTAACATCATTTTTATCAATAACTAAAAGGAATTGTTTGTTATAACAGAAAAAATTATTACTGACCATTTTAATTTACACATGAATTCATTTGTAGTAAAAAAATGTGAACAAAAAATAATTGATGTTTTTAAATTAAACATAATAAAATACATCCCTACTAAATTTTATGAATTAGTTTATGGATATGTTATTAAATTAAAACCTCCCTTTTTATATTAAAATGATGTGTTGAAATATACTACCATTGAAATATACTTACAGTCAAAACAGTGATTCTTTTTTAATTTTTAATCTTGTTTAAGCAAAAAAGTAAATAAATTTAATAATTGTTATATTTATATATAAATATAATGCTTATTATTATAATAAATATAATATTTATTTGAATTATGTACATATATCTATATTTATTTAAATTTATCTAAATTGAATGTAATACAAATGTAATACAAAGTAAGTAAGTAAAGTAAGTAATACAAATGTATTATTTTTTGTTGAAATATAACTAAATTTATATTAGGTAAAGTATCTATCTATCTTATTTTAATCAACTAAATTGGTTTTAGTAAAATGAACATCAATATGTAGATGGTTTTTATATATTTGTGGTTGATTCATCAAAGTTAATTATTAGATGAATCTACTACATCTTCTAGACAACTTATATATATGTCTAGTTGATTTAACGATATTTGTTATTAGTAGAATCTACTAAACCTATTATCGTCAGTATTATCTAACTCAAGTAGCAGGATGAAAATTAAAGACAATTTTTAGTTGCATCATCTAAAATTTTAGAAAGCTTTCCTAAAATTTTCTCTCTGTGTGTGATCAAACTGTTGATATGTTTGATTACAATTTGAAATATTAGTTTGCTTGCATATTTGACTTTTTTTCAAACAGCGGTGAAAAATATTTAGTTCTTGCTCGTAGGTTGACAAATTTAAATAGACAATTATGTTCCAATTATTGTTGGTGAACCACATTTTACCTAATTTTTCAAAGATAATTCCTGGTTGGTTGTTCAGTTTGTGAGCCTCACACTGATTATTTACGAAACTTATGTTTGCTGCTTCACCAGGACAAAGGAGTGCAAATATCACAAACATTGTAAACATATAGTGGTTACTGCTTATTTTGCATGGTGCCGTGTTTCTTCTTGTTCATCTAGTATTGGTGGTAGTTTTGTACCCTTCAGACTTCTTTTCGTTGTTTCGTTTTTGTTGTAGATTTGTATCATCATTAATTTCTACTTTTTCAATAGGTAGACGTGATAGTTATATAGGCCTTGATATAGGCCTTTTCAGAATGACCTGTCCCGGGCCACAAATTGTCGCAACTCGAACCTTGTTATCTTGCTCTGGATGTATTTCTTTTACTCTGGCCGTCATCCATTTTGTTGGTGGCAGTTGATCATCTATTTCCAAAACTAATTCCCCACTATTTAAGTTGGTTTCAGTTTAATTCCATTTAGACCTTTGTTGCAGAGTTGATAAATAGTCCATGGACCATTTCTTCCAAAAATGCTGTTCATTGAATATTTGAATTACTTCGGTCTGAAAGAGGTATTACATTCATGAGCTCAAAGTGAAATTCTTACCCCCACTTTTTTTGACATTTCTCGACGTTTTAGGACCTCCTGATTCTAAAAAAGCCAAAAAAAAAAATGTATGTCTGTCTGCCGGCCGGCCGGCCGTCATTACCTACGCTGCAGGGAAAACCGCTGGAGGGATTTCAAATTTTTTTTTTCTAAAAATAGGTATACTCAAGGGACAGGTCCAAAAGGACGCTGTGTTCGATAACTGTACCGGAAGTGTGTCAAAAAAATCATTATGTGTGTCAAAAATAGCAAATTTTCATATTTTTGGCTTAAAAAACGTTCATTTTAAGTGATTACGAGTAGGAACATTAAATTTGGAGAAATCTTGATGGTGGGGATTGGTATGTGAGATCAAAAACTAGATTATTGCATTATAAGTTTGTCAAAAAAAAGTTGTCAAGTGTGTCAAAAGAAAGATTTTTATTTATTTTTTTACCTAATTTTTTGGAAAAAAAAAATAAAATTAATTGTTTATTTGAAATGAAGTTTTATTTTTATTATTGAGAATTATGGCATTATAAGTTTGTCAAAAAAGTGTTGTCAAGTGTGTCAAAAGAAAGATTTATATTTATTTTTTTACCCAATTTTTTGGAAAAAATAAAATTGTTTGTTTGAAATGAAATTTAATTATTATTATTGAGAATTATGGCACTATAAGTTTGTCAAAAAAATGTTGTCAAGTGTGTCAAAAGATTTTTATTTAGTTTTTTACCTAATTTTTTGCCAAAAAAATAAAAATGTTTGTTTGAAATGAAATTTTATTATTATTATAGAGAATTATGGCATTATAAGTTTCTCAAAAAATAATGTCAAGTGTGTCAAAAAATGATTTCATTTAATTTTTTAGCCAATTTTTTGGGGAAAGAAATGTAGCTGTTTTTATGACGTAAATGTAATTTAAAATGAAATTGAACATGGAAATTTTTGAATTTGTTATAGTTTTTGAAATATTTTTGGAATTTTGAAAAAGTTTGTATTTTTGATTTTGTAATAATTATTGCAATATTTTTAGAATTTCGGCAAAAGTTTTAATTTTTGATTTTGTAAGAATTTTTGAAATATTTTTAGAATTTTGAAAAAATTTTTAATTTTTGATATTATTATATTTTTTGGAATTTTGAAAAAAGTTTCAATTTTTGATTTTGTAATAATTTTTGCAATAGTTTTAGAATTTTGGAAAAAGTTTGTATTTTAAGAATTTTTGAAATACTATTGGAATTAAGAAAAAATTTAAATATTTGATTTTATTCTAATATTTGGAATATTTTTGGAATTTTGAAAAAGTTTGATTTTATATAATTTAGCAATATTTTTGGAATTTTGATTATAATTTTCCGGCAACGTATTGATGTTTTGTGTTAGTTTTGTAATAAATTTTTTAACAGAGATAAAAAATACTTGTACTTTAACAAAGAGTTATGTTTGATGTACATCGCTGCCCAAAACTAAAAACCATGTCCTCATAAAAGTTTTTTGCCGAAAACTATATCAAAATCCTTAACCCAGACCGAAGTCTTGATATCTCAGAGCTGTGAGATTTCAGCCCCTCCATATTTTTTTTATTAGAAGTATGTATTTCGCCTCAAACCCGACAAACAATTTTATGAATAAAGATAGCATTCGTATATTTACGTTCTAAATAGGAAATGTATGAGGTGATTTTGTTTGTAAAGGAATCGTCCATTTTGCACCATTTTTTTAATGATACAGTTTAAAAGACCAAAATTCAGAAATCAAAAAATTTAAATATTTGAATTATGTACGTGAAAATAATACTAATTTTTCATAATTTTCTCATTAATATGAAAAATTAAATTAAAATATCGATAAATCGATATGAAACAAGACAAATAAAAAATATTAAAAAATTATAATAAGTTTTTTAAATCACTAAAATTAATTATAGAAAGGGCCTATTAATTTAACAAGATTGTTGATATTATATTCACAAAAAAAATTCTTTCGCACAAAATTTTATGTGCAGATAATATTAAAATTATTCAATTCAATTAAACGCATGTAAATTATTTCCTAAAATGTTAAATAAAACCAGTCATGTTAGAATATAAAAATGTTTTTTTCTATGCTTTTGTTTATTATCATTATCATTAAACGAATTTTGTTTCTCCTCGTTTTTTATTTTAATAAACACAATAATTCTCAAACAAAAATATGAACAAACTACTTAAGTCAAATATGATTTGTGATTATTTGAACCAGAAAATTGATCACGCTGTTGTAGATTTAAATTAAACAATTTTCATGTTACGTTTTTTAAAATAAATTGGCAATGCTACATTGGTTAAAATAACCACGTTCATATTAGACGCAAAATCAAACAAGCTTTGTAGTTGATTCACCAACGTTTTTTTTTCGGTGCTATTGTCGAGTCCGGCAATTGACATTTTGGCATGTTTGGGTCTCCGGACTCAACACTAGCAGACAAATATTTTGTCGGACAAGGTTACCCTCGTGTTCTAAAACAAATTTCCACCCATCATACTTAAAAAAAATTGTGTTAGCATAATTACAAAATCCCGGACAATCGTCATTTTTCGGAGTTTGTCGAACGAAAAGGCGGCCGAATCGAGGAAAACGACAAAACAAAAGTTTTCGGACTCGTCAAGGACAGGCGTCTCATGAAGTATAAAACATGTGGTAATCATCAAATGAAATCAGCGAGGGCCCAGGGAATAATAATATGAATGCTCTGAACTAAAAAAGTTGATTGGATACAAGATTTGGCTTTCTCAGTTGACACTACTGGCCATCTCTGTCAACTCAATATTATTGTTCGGCGTAAAAACATGCTTATAACCTCGTTGTATGATCAAATTAATTCATTCAAACAAAAGATACCCTTATGAAAATTACAATAGAAAAGAGAAAATTTATGCAACTGAAAATGTTGGCAGACGATTTTGAATAGAAGTTTTCAGATTTTCAAAGAGTCCTATTTCAATACGCTTTGCTCTCTGATGTCTGTTGACATTGAAAATATTGACGAAAATTTGCAAATGGGCCTGAGCAAAAATTTGTTAGGGAAAGCCTGAATACAATCAGGGCGTGATCAGAGCAAGCCCAATTAGGACAATCTGATATACCCCTTTAGGGTTAAACTTATTTGAATATATCCTTCCTTGGTGGGGTTGTTTGTATTTCACCCCTGGTTGGGCAATATGATCCGGACCTTATACAAAATATCTTACTATAGGGTTTGCCCGATTTAGTTTTATATGGCGAACTTGATCAGGTCCTGATCCGACTATCCCAATCAGAGCCTGATTGGGAATAAGCGTTACACTCATGATCAGGGATCTACGATGCGATACGCTACTAAACCAAAAATGTAAAAAAATTTGTATTCCAGAGTTTTACGATTACTTATATGCTGAGTTCTTGGGCAACGAACTTAACATTTTGTTATACGCTTATCATCCATGGTTGGTAGCACGTATATATGTGAACACATTTTTTCACGAATGAAGATGAATAAAACTGCGAAGCGAGCCAGATTGACTGAGAACATTTAGCAACAATGTTAAAAACTACAACAAGCCAAAAACTAATACCAAATTTTGATTTAACAAAAAAAATCTATATTAATAAATATATTTTTAAGAACTAATAAATTTCTATATAAAGATTTTTGTTTGGTTTTTTTTAACAAATTTTAAAATTTTAATAAAACCAAGAACATGTGGCCCGCATAAGGCTTAGGGAAATAATTTTCGGAAAATTTGGCCCGTATACCGAAATGAGTTTGACATGCCTGTTCTAAATGATAGAATGTGATTTCAAGACACGGTTACAACACTTGCATATTAAAACTCAAGCGAAAATAATATTTTTTAATTTAATTCTAGATAAACAATGTCTAGATTGTTTATGGGTATTTAATATTTATTTACTATTATTTAGTATTTACAGTATTTAGTTTACAAAATTCTATTCTACCTGCATTATTATCTTGGATAATTGTATTTAATACTGGCACATCCATTTTAAATCCCGTTAAAAATTTATACAGAATTACTTGTACAAATAATCTACAAAAACATGTATATTACTAATCATTGGTTTAACCACACTAACTTTACAACAATATTCACTATTTATTTAAGCAGCATAAACATATGTAGCTTTTAAACTTAAATTTTGTTCAAACACAAACCACTTTTGAAATACAAAACACAAGTTTAACACAACTTAAAAAATGTTCAATATAATAATCCACAAAACGTATTTCCAAATATGATTTTTATATAAAAATGTTTTGACATGAACCCAAAATATAAATGAAATACTCCAAAGCCAAATCACCAGAAATAAAGCAACAAAATTATTTATAAAATCACAAAAAAATTCAAAAACCAATCTTCTTTAATAAAAAAAATATATAACACAATCAACTCAAATGATTTCAACAAAATCCATTCGCTCTTGTGATTCGTTCTATTTTGATTCAAAAAAATAAAAATTATGTTTTTTACTTTTGGTTTAAGCCACAACCTTCATTCTCACCCAACTCCCAAGTCAAATAAATTTTACAACAAATACAATTTCTCTCTTTTTCCTTTTAGCTTACTCATACCATTGTTTTTTCAAATAAAAGTTTAATTTGTTTTTATTATTCTGTTGTGCTTTTGCAAGAGAGAGCAATATCCAAAAATATTTGATTTTCATAACTTATATAAAGTTAAATTTTTATATTTTTTTTATTATTTAAGCGATTTTACTTTTATCTTTTTTTTCTTTGTAAATCGAAAATCGTCAGATTTTCATAATAATTTACACTGTTGAATATATTTTTAAATGACATCAACTTTTTTGGAAGATAAGTGATTGTGTGTGAACTAAAAATTCAGAGCGGCAAGATGTCTGCTTGAAATAGGTAGGTATTTCTTGGTTAGACACATTTGTGTAGTGGGCAGAATCAGAGGCATCAGATATTAGTTTAAATAAAAGAGTCGATCAAGTGGTAAAGTCGAACACCGAAGTCTAACGGTAGAGTAAAAACGCGCCTACAGTCTTCCCCTGATATAAGAACTGGTCCTTATATTTGAAATTTTGCTGTATTTGGAAAGTTAATACAAAATTTTCGAATAGAAGAGCTTTCGAATAAAAGAGCCAGTTCTTATATTTTAATGCGTATTAAATTTTTTTAGTTCTGTATACATATATTTTAATAAAATTCACGGTAAATATAATATACAAAGCCCATTTAGATTTCAATTATTATCAATTAGTATCTCAATTATTATTACTTACTAAAATCCATTTTAATTTTATATTGAAAAACTATGGAAACAAATATTATGCTTCAAAATTTTACCGAAAAAAAAACGTTGGTAGAATCAACTACAAAGCTTGTTTGATTTTGCGTCTAATACGAACGTGGTTATTTTAATCAATGTAGCATTGTCAATTTATTTTAAAAAACGTAACAATTTTCATTATTTAAATCAACCACGGCGTGATCAATTTTTCTTGTTCATATTTTTCAGTTCAGTTTCTTCATGTTTTTGTTTGAAAATTATTGTGTTTGTTAAAATAAAAAGTCAGACAAGTGCGAATAAAATTCGCTCGTCAAGGGTTCCGTGAATGTAAAAGAACACAATATCAAAAATTATTGACAAAAAGTTGTGTTGTAATGTCCTTATATTTTCAGACCATAGACACATAACAAAATAAATGTTAAATTGTAAATGTCAATAGTAAATTACAATCAAATCTACATTGATCAAAAATGGCAAAAAAAATGTTAATTCAGGTTAATTATTATCCATAGATGTTTTTGGTAACTTAAAAAAGATTCAATTACACCAGCTTGTAAATGGATTAAATTTGATTATTTTTTCGGTCAATCGAGTGTTGAAATTTAGGGGTGTGGAAAGGCTACATACTAAAAATATTTTTTTTTTAATAACACAAAAACTGCATTTCAAAATTCTAAAAAAAATGTAACATTTCTTAAATTAAGTGCTCTTTCATATGACACCCCACTCATTTGGGTCAAAAATGTTTTTTTTTTCCTCCCCACACCCATTCCATAAACACACAGAAATGTAATTATTTGAGTCTTCGATATGATTTTCGTTCAAAATTTACCAATATTCCTGTCTCTGTGAATATTTTCAAATTTTTCAGTCAGTCATCGTCGCAAGGTAGGCGGCGGCACGATCTGAATTTAGCCCTTTCTTATCCATAACTCAAAAACTGTGCTGCAGTTTTCGTACAAAACTTACCAAATTTCCTAACTCTGTGAAATTTTCCAAATTTTTCTGTCATTTAGTGTCGAAACGTATTGAGGGGGGGACGGTCTGAATTTTGCACTTTTTCAACAGTAACTCAAAAACTGGGCAACGCAAAATTCTAAAAAAAATTGCAACGAATTTTAAATTAGATGTTCTTTCAAATGACACCCCACTCGCTTGGGTAAAAAAAAGTTTTTTTTTACCCCCTCTACCCCGGTCTTCTAAACACACAGAAATATAATTATTGGAGACTTCGCTATAGTTTTTGTACAAAATTTACCAAATTACCTAACTCTGTGAATTTTTACAAATTTTTCTGTCTACCGGTGTCGAAACGTATCGGGGGGAACGGTGTGAATTTTGCACTTTTTTCACAATAACTCAAAAACTGGCACCGAAAAATTCTAAAAAAAATTGCAACGAATTCTAAATTAGATGTTCTTTCAAATGACACCCCACTCGTTTGGGTCAAAAAAAAATTTTTTTTACCCCCTCTACCCCGGTCCTCTAAACACACAGAAATATAATTATTGGAGACTTCGCTATAGTTTTCATACAAAATTTAGCGAATTTCCTAACTCTGTGAATTTTTACAAATTTTTCTGTCAATCAGTGTCGAAACGTATGGGGGGGGGGGAACGGTCTGAATTTTGCACTTTTTTGACAATATCTCAAAAACTGGGCATCGCAAAATTCTAAAAAAAATTGCAACGAATTCCAAATTAGGTGCTCTTTCAAATGACACCCCACTCGCTTGGGTAAAAAAAAGTTTTTTTTTACCCCCTCTACCCCGGTCCTCTAAACACACAGAAATATAATTATCGGAGACTTCGCTATAGTTTTCGTACAAAATTTAGCAAATTTTCCAACTCTGTGAATTTTTACAAATTTTTCTGTCAATCAGTGTCGAAATGCATGCGGGGGAACGGTCAGGACTTTGCACTTTTTCGATAATATCTCAAAAACTGGGCACCGCAAAATTCTAAAAAAAACTGCAACGAATTCCAAATTAGGTGCTCTTTCAAATGACACCCCACTCGCTTGGGTCAAAAAAAGTTTTTTTTTACCCCCTCTACCCCGGTCCTCTAAACACACAGAAATATAATTATTGGAGACTTCGCTATAGTTTTCGTACAAAATTTAGCAAATTTCCTAACTCTGTGAATTTTTACAAATTTTTCTGTCAATCAGTGTCGAAACGTAGGGGGGGGAACGGTCTAAATTCGCACTTTTTTTACTATAACTCAAAACCTGGGCATCGCAAAATTCTAAAAAAAATTGCTTTGTTTTTTAAATTAAGTGCTCTTTCAAATGACACCCCATTTGACCACATTTTAAATAGTGTTTTTACCCCTCCTCATTTCCACCCCCTTAATAAATCTAAGTATGGAAATATGACACTTTTTTATATTGTTTATTAAAAACGTACTAATTTTTCTATCATTCCAAGTACATTTGAAAATTTTCGATCAGATAGGTTCGGAGCTAATCGAGGTAAGAAAACGCGAAAAAAACGTCATTATTCAAAATTATATAAAAAAGGGTGAGGTGTAAAATTCCAAAATAAATTTTTATGGAATACTGAAATAAAGCCCTTTCATATGATACCCTACTTGAATCTATAAAAAAATGTATTTTCTCAAAGGTCTCACATCTCAGCCCTGTAAACCAAACGAAAACCTCTTTAGTTTAATTTGTATCCGTAATTTCATGTGGACAGGTTAGTTTTATACGCATGCCAAATTTCAAGTCCATGGCATTTATGGTTTACGAGATAATCGATATAATGTGAAAAACACGTTTTACTCTCATCAATAGTGTTCCGTATAAAAAACGGAATCCTAAAAACTAGGACAAAAGAAACTAATAAACAAAATAAAGAAAAGTAATAAACAAAAGAATAGAAAAATAAAAAGTTTTTATATATTTTAACATGGCTGGTTTTATTTAACATTTTACTTTAGGAAATAATTTAGATGTGTTTAATTGATTTAAATAATTTTCATATTATTTGCATATAAAATTATGTGCGAAAGAAATTTTTCAGTTAATGTTATAACAAAAATATCGTTAATGAAACAGGCCTTTTCTATAATTAATTTTGGTGATTTAAAAAAATTGTTATATTTTTTTAATATTTTTTATTTGTCTTGTTTCATGTCCATTTATCGATATTTTAATTTAATTTTTCATAATAATGAGAAAATAATGGAAAATTAGTATAATTTTCTACACATAATTCAAATATTTAAATTTTTTGAAATCTGAATTTTGGTCTTTTAAATTGTATCATTAAAAAAATGGCGAAAAAATGGACGCGTCCTTTGCAAACAAAATCACACTCATACATTTCCTATTTAAAACGAAAATATACGAACGCTAGCTTTATGCATAAAAACGTTTGTCGGGATTAATGCGAAATACATACTTCTAATATAAAAAATTTCAAATATTATATTTACGAATAAAACGAACCCATACAAACATCGATAGCAGCAAAAACAAAACAAAGATGTACCAAACCAAAAGATTTAATACGGCGTATTGCTTGATTCTATCACAAACGTATTCAATATCACTATTTTTAGTCCAATTTTTAATTTACAACGTTTGTAGTCAATTGAAAATTAAATCATAGTTGACTCAACTACAAACATGGTTAAATCAAATATGTTTGTGATACTTATAAAAAAATATATCAACAATGGTTAAATTGTTAATTAAAATACGGAGCGTTGGTTGATTCAATCACAAACGTATTTAGTTCCCCAATTTTCACTTAATTTTCGATTAACAATGCAACATGTTTGAATCAACCAAGATTTTTTCTTTCGGTGTTGCTTTAGGTTTTACTACCTTCACCTGTCAAATTAAATTGTTGTGAAATTTTTTGGGATTCCTAATTATTGTACAGCAAACTTTTTAAGGCAGCAAGCAATAAATTTTTGCCTTTAAACTTGTTTAGAAATAATTGTATACAATTATTCGTATATATACATATAACCAAATATTTCTTAATAGACAAAGTTTTGGCAAAATTAAGGAAATACAAAATAAAAAAATTAAAATTTTGGCGTTTCACAAGTTATATCCTCATAGTGTGACAAGACGTCCTCTTTTAAGAGGACAAGTCCTCTTTTCAAACCCAAAAAATGTGTCCGGTATCTTTTTTCAAAATAATGCGTTTTGTCCTCTTTTTTGCCATTCGCCAAACATAAATCGTCAAAAATCTTAGATATTTAATTTATCTTTTGAATAAAATTTTTCTAATTATATTTTTTATGTGCTGGTAATACTATAAGTGAGTTAATGAAATTTGAGCAACTTTTTGCTATTAATTTTTAAAAATAGCACAATCCATTGAAATGTAACAAACTTCATTCTCTATTATTCTTATTCGTAATTCAAAAGTTAAGGTTCTTTACATTAACAAGTGTTTACAAATAAATTTTTATTTTTCTTGGAATTAAATTAATGTCATTAAAACAGCATAGAGAAAACCAAGAAGGTATGTGAATGTTAACAGTTATTAATTATAAAATATATTAAAAAGCAGATTTAAATTACTTACTGTTTATGTAAATTATGTATAATGTAAAAATTAAATTTAAATTTAAATTATTGAAGTCTCTACCATCTAACCATCAACATGCCAAAGCGTAAATGCACGTTCAATAACAAATTAAAAATGGAATACCCCATGTTCACACAGAACGAAAACAATCATCACCAGGTGTTCTGTGCTATTTGTAATGTTAGGTTTTCTATAGCCAATAAAGGAAAATCGGATTTAGAGCAACATGCCAACACCGAAAAACACAAAAAGGCGATGCAAGCAAAAGATTTATCAAGTAAAGCATCAGAGTTTTTTATTTCAAAATTCAAAAAAATTGAAGACCAAGTTGCTGCAGCAGAGGGTGCATTGGAATACCATACAGTTGCACATCATCATAGTTTTCGATCCACTGACTGCAGTCATAAATTTGTGCAACATATTTTCCCGGATTTAGCTATTGCTAAAAAAATTTCCTGTGCGAGAACTAAAACTGAAGCGATTACTGTCAATGTGTTGGCTCCTCTAGCAGTACAAAATGCATTTGAAGATATTGATAATACAAATTTTGTTTCAATTTTAACAGATGCCAGTAACCATGGCAATCAAAAAATATTCCCAGTCTTGTTACAATATTTTAAAAAAGAAACAGGTATCAATATCAAAGTAGTTGCCATTAAAGCACTAAAAGACAAGACTGCTAGAACTATATTTGGATTTTTATCCTCTATTTTAGTGAAACATAATATATCTGCTAAATGCATAGCTGTTTCAGGTTGTAACACAAACTTTGGAGGACGACTTATACGTACAGGTACAAATAATGTGTCGATTACCGAGTGATGCTGCTGATTTCATCTGAGCACTGTTGATGACGATATATGTAAAAAACAACGAGGTCAGCAACAGTGCGACGATGTTGTAGGGAATCAAGTTTTGATGTCAAATCTCGATCACCCACAATTCGTAGAGTCCAAGAGGGCCAAGATGGAAACAGAAGCAGCACCCCAAACTTGACAACAGTACTCCATACAGGGACAAATATAGGACTTATGAGCATGGAACAATTGGTATGGAGTGAAAAATGTTTTGCATCTATTTAGGAGGCCGAGTTTTCTAGACGCCTTTTTTGCCATCGGCATTACATGATCGTTCCAGAGTAGGTCATTTGAAACTATGACACCCAATAAACGAATGTTTTTGCATACACTTATTGGTTCATCACACATACTGAATGAGAAAGAACTATTTAGATTTTCAGGTGTCTTGTACAAGGTTGTCGGTGTCTATCAAACAAATGCTTATTTTTTAACTGATCGATATGTTAGGTAAACGTTTTGTTAGTTATTAAATTTTTTCAATTTATTTTTATTCTGGTTCTATAAAACTATTTTTTGTATAATGCAATTAAATCATATTTATATAATCTTACAGCGTTAAAATAGGCCGCAAAGTAGGCTTGGAATGTCAGTATACCTTATCCAGAAACTGAGTTAGTTTTTAACTTTGCGGAAAGTTCTTGGCGCGACCCTAAGGTCACACCACCATCCCACTAGTTTATATTTTTTTTGTTTAATTAATCAGATAAACGGTCGATTAATCGATTAATCAAACCATAGCACGTTAACTACCTAGCAAACAAAAAGAATAAAAAACTTATATCGTAGTTATGATTAAAACTATGTTTTTAAAAGTTTCGTGGTTATGAATTGTATAAAAACAACCAATGCTATCTAACTAAATCCATCTACACAACACTGTCGCAACAGTGTTTTATTAACAATGATAAAAAATAAAACTACATATAGTACCTTTTCACAACCCTATATATAATTTAAATCTATTTAACTTTAGCATTCTATAATACGCATCCAAATGTATTAGTAATAATAACCTATGAAATCATAATCAAACAACACCAAGAAACCATCTGAACTCTGATACTCCTCTACTCATACAAGTAATAACGTTTCCTGATTCAATTTTTTTGTAAATAAATATTAACGCCTCTTTGAATATTTCCATTTTTGTAGGAGGAGTCAACCAAAACAACATGATTTTCTATTTTATCATTTGATGTGATTTCTTTTCTTGGTTTACTTTTTATTCCTTTACATATCATCTTTGTTACTATAGTCGTGTTTGATTTGACTGCGGAGCAACTGATACAACTGAAAAATTAAATGCAATTGTTGTTGTTTTTTCAGTTGTTTTATAGTGTAGAATAAAACTTGTAAGTGCATATAGTATTTTGTAGAATGAAACTTGTAAGTTTAGGCAAAAGTTTAAATTTAATGTTATTTGATGCATAATAAATGATACGTATTCAGAAAAACAAATCGTTACAAAAAAATTAAATTAACATAATTATGTATTAGGATTCTTTGAAAATTTTCAGAGTTTTGCACCGAATAAGGGTATTTAAAAGTTTGTTTAAAGTGGGAATAAAACTGAAATAAATGTTTTTCTATGATAGCAGATGAAAAGTCTATTTTCAAGCAGGTTAAATCCCCTGTGAAAATGGGTTTTTTTTCCACCAGTGTTACAAGAATAACAAATTGTAGTTGCTATGGTATTTTATTTTTATATAATTTTACAAAGTTTTTAAAAAAAGCAACCATTAAAAAATAGAATAAGAATTTTGAATGTTATTTTGTTGAGTCGTATTCTTATGTTAGTGTTAAGATGTTGAAAGTATATCAAAATCTTCGTGGGATCTCTTTTATTCTCAATAAAAACCTGTTTTAATCAGTAATGCACAGAATATGTTTCATATTAAGCACGGGTGTTAAAATATAAATTTTTCAATATATTTGATTCACATTTAGTAATTAATTAATTTCATAAAAAATACATGTGAAAAGAGTCTCAAAAATTCACACGCGCATTAGTCCGATTCAGAGTACTCAAAAAAAATCCAGTAATTGTTTTTTTCCCTCGTCAATACTAACAATATATCAAAATTTCAGATTTCTTAAAAATAGTCGATTTTTTTCGATGTACGTTTTCAAAAAAATAGTCCAATAATAATAATTTCAATAATTTTTGTTTACGAAAAACCTGCTAAGTTCTATATTAAAAATTGAATTTGATTAGAAAAATCTGTTAAGTCACAAAAGTGGTCATAAAAAAATAAATACTGAATTAAATAACCTTTCTTTTATTTTATATTGTAAGGAATACAAACAAATGTTCAGAAATGTAAAATCTTTTTAAAAAAATACATTCAATTTTTTTAAAAAATGTTTTTTGTCTCTCCTGATAATTTACTTTGTTGGCTGTTAGCAGGTTTACACTTTAAGCCGACGATATTTTTCAAATATTTTAGCCAAAACCGACAGAATTGCAATTGGTCTATAATTATGCGGGTCAATCTTACTACCTTTCTTCGATATAGGTTGAACACTAGCCAGTTTCCAAGAATCGGGAAATATGCCGGTTTTGTAAGATAGATAAGATAGATAAGATAAATAGAATATTTTTGTTAGAATTGGAGCGAGCTGCCTAGCAAAGTTCTTAAGAATGAGGGGTGGAATACCATCGGGGCCAGCAGATTTGTTGATTGATTGAAAAAAGCATTTTTTGTACAATATTACGAAAAATGCTTCTTTCAATCAATATCAACAAATCCGCTGGCCCCGATGGTTCGATAACTGTACCGGAAGTGTCTCGAAAAAATCATTCAGTGTGTCAAAAACAGTAAATTTTCATATATTTAGCTTAAAAAACGTTCATTTTAAGTAATTACGAGTAGGAACATTGAATTTGGAGAAATCTTGATGGTAGGGATTGGTATGTGAGATCAAAAACTAGATTATTGCATTATAAGTTTGTCAAAAAAATGTTGTCAAGTATGTCAAAAGAAAGATTTTTATTTATTTTTTTACCCAATTTTTTGGAAAAAAAATAAAATTAATTGTTTGTTTGTTTGAAATGATATTACTTCGGCCTGAAAGACCTAAGTATCACATTCATGAGCTCAAAGTGAAATTCTTACCCCGACTTTTTTTGGCATTTCTCGCCGTTTTAGGACCTACTGATTCGAAAAATGCAAAAAAATATATGTCTGTCTGTCGGCCGGCCGTCATTGTACGCTGCAGGGAAAACCGCTAGAGGGACTTCAAAAATTATTTTTTTTAAAAATAGGTATACCTAAGAGACAGGTCCGAAAGGACGCTGTGTTCGATAACTGTACCGAAATTGTGTCAAAAAAATCATTATATGTGTCAAAAATAGCAAACTTTCATATTTTTGGCTTAAAAAACGTTCATTTTAAGTGATTACGAGTAGGAACATTAAATTTGGAGAAATCTTGATAGTAGGGATTGGTATGTGACTATGTGAGATCAAAAACTAGATTATTGCATTATAAGTTTGTCAAAAAAATGTTTTTTTTTTTATACTAAGTAAGACATGTTTAGTGTTAATTTAAATAAATTTTAAATTAACGTCTCTAAATATCCGAAGATACCATGCCAACTGTGGATTGTGGAAATGGATTATGTTTCCTTAAGAAATTGGTGGACATGGACTTTAAAAAGTTGGGGATTAAAATAATCAGGGAAAACCCATAAAGGGCAAGGAATTCCAAAGATAAGAAACACGGTTGAAAAAATCACGTTGAAAGGCGACAGTTCTACATTTTGTTATTTGAACGGTGAATGGGTGGGCCCTGGCTGATGCTCTGGTTGAACGAGAAAAAATAGCGGGTTTGGGTTTTCCGCATTTTCCGCATGGAGGGATCAGTTTTTATTGTTTTGAAATTTTTTTTGTTTTTGATCTACGGGTGTGACAACCCCGCACACTCCAGTCCCTGCTATTGGCCTACGAGTTAACGTGAGATATCAAATACCACTGGCAATAGCAGTGAGATATCACTAGCCAAGGTGACATCTTAGGGGTGGTGGCGGATGAACTGTTTTCAATCAACGGTTGCACCCTCAATCTGAGCTGTGAAATAATCCTTGATGATGAGACGCTATTGCGTGTGGGATTTAATCCTCAAAAAAGACAGTGCGTCACAGGATCAAGGAATTTGCAATCGGCTGGATTATTGGCAATTACATTTTTGTTTTGTTTGAGCAAATTTTTGTAAAAATTTGCTATTTACTTTTTAATTTACTTTTATTTTCTCTATTCTATCATAAAATATTGGCCTATGTCATATTTTGTCAGTGATAGGATTTTTTGTTTAGTTATCCATTCTTTAACTAAAAATATAAAAAAACAAAAAAAGAAAGATTTGTGTCCATTGTTATGATCGTAGATCATTACAAATACTACCCGTATTTACCATTAATCTAATTAATTAATTTCAATCGATTATATATAATATGTATATATAAAAGTTTTACATTCGCTGAAATCCTATCGAAATCTGTCTATGCAAATTTATAAACAGGTAAACCTGATTGTTGATGATGAAAAATTCTATCTAACGTTGCATTTCCCGTTTTATTTTTAATTCCAAAATTAAAACAGGAAGAAAATTTGATTTTATCACTTTGAACTTTTATTTAATCAAATTTAACTCGAACGTTCAAGTGAAAACATCTTTAAATTAAAATAATAAATTGTAGTTTAACTTAATGTTGCAAATAGTAATTTGTTAACATAACTTTTGTGATCCGTGAGTTAGTTTTATTATAGTGATATCATAGTGCTTTACAACTACGATAAGTAGTCAAATATTTTCTATTGAGAACACGGAAGAGGTATAATTGATTCTGCTTTTAATTGTTTAGTTGTTTAGGTTGTGTCTTTTGGCCTATATAGTGATCATGTGTACAGATGTAAATTTACCGGTAAAATATATTTGTGGTAATTTTACCGTAAAATTACCGGTAAGATTGGTAAAATTGGTAATATTGGTAAAATATAAAACTATTTCAAAACATTTAAACTTAGTTGCAAAATCATTTAATTCAAAATTGATGACTATCACAATCATTTCTAGTTTATGAAAAGATAAAATGCAAATCAAATATATTATTATCGAGTGTAAATATCCTCACTCGCAGAGCATTATAGACAGTAAGAACATATGCAACAATGGTAAATTCTTTTATGCCCCATCCATACTTGAACCAAGTTCAGTTGTTGTTCTTTTAGCAGGACATCTAGAAAACAGGCTGCCCGCTATTTCCACAGCTGTAAAAATGCAACAAATCCTGAACACACTGGCTTCAACTGCTTTTTTCACTGTTATGTAAAATTATGCGTTTTGAAAACGCTGCCACATTCGAGAATGTTTAGGTATTATACGAATCGAATAGAAGTAGAAATGCATTTCAATGGCTCAAATGCAAAGAGCAAATTGACAGATAGCCAAGCATTATCAATGAAACTTACTTTATTTAGACTGTACGCAATGGATCCTAATCAAACTTCTTTTATCGCATGTGGTTAGAAAATGACCCCGGTTCAACGCTTTTCCTGCAATTGAGAATTGTCAACGGCGTTACACATGTTACTTTTCGCGTACAACACTTGGCACGGCCGACACTGCTATAAATGTATTAATTACGTTTGCAATACGTAACACCAAAATCTAATTCAAGCGCATTGTTTCTTTATCATTCATGGAAAAATATAAATCGCAAATTTCTGAAGACATTTGCCTTCAAAAACGCAAGGAATATTTAAATATGAACGTGCGTTTCGTAGCAGAAATTTACAACGAAACATTGATAATGGCTCGTTGCGTTGCAGTTCTGTTGCTGCTGATCGTTCAATGTAAAATTGGAACGTGAACAAAATTACTACACGTGTGATCACAACACGGATAATCAGCAAAATGTCAATAACAGGGAAGGAAAAACCTTCTTCATAGCAGCAATTTGATTCCGAAATGACCTAGATTTAGCTTTTGTCTCAGCAAAAACAGCTGCGTGAATGCTACCAGGTGAAAAATAACTGCTCATTTCAACCCACCGATCGACACCAGTAGACAAAATAAATATTTGCCTAAAGTACTCTCCTATGCGGCACCACGTAGAGACGTTAAAATTACCTACATTTATGGGTGTTCAGCTGCAAATCGATCGATCAGCTGAGGTATTCTCACAACAATGTGCAGGCAATATTCAAT
>OY856187.1:426739579-426761580 GCA_963693315.1 Diogma glabrata
GATGATGAGACGCTATTGCTTCATTGAAGAAACGAGCCTTCATATAACTATGTGTGGGCTTTAATCCTCAAAAAATAATTAACAACATGCTGAGTAATCGTGTATTCAAAGTTCATCTAAATAATTCCTGCAGTAGGTCTAAAATGCTTAACAATGGTTTACCACAGGGTTCCGTCCTGGCGCCATTACTTTTTAATCTGTACATCCATGACATTCCTGACACAACATCAAAGAAATTTGGTTACGCTGATGATTGGACCCTGGCCACTCAAAACAAAGACATGGGTGTTTTGGAGGATTTGCTCTCAACTGACCTAGCGATAATGAATGACTATTTTCGAACGTGGAGTTTATTTCCCAATCTAAGTAAAACCGAGAGCTCCTGCTTCCGCTTAAACAACAAACTGGCAAAACACGAACTATCAGTGTTATTTAACGGCACTGTCATTAAATACAATCAACAGCCAAAGTACCAGGGCATTACTCTCGATAGAACTCTTTCTTTTAAACTCCACCTAGAAAATACGTCACAAAAACTTAAAACGAGAAACAATATATTGCACAAACTGGCAGGCTCTACGTGGGGTGCTACTCCAGCTACCCTCCGAACAACTGCTCTAAGTCTGGTTTACTCAGTGGCTGAGTATGGCGCACCAGTCTGATTGAATAGCACACATATTCAAAAAGTTGACTGCCAGCTGCATGCTACGATGCGTACTATAAGTGGTACTATCAGATCCACCCCTTTACCTTGGCTCCCTGTGTTAAGCAATATCGCTCCACCTGCACTCAGACGCTCGCATGCTCTCATGCGTGAACATAAAAAGGTAACCAACAACACCACGTTACCCTTGCACGAATATTACGGTGACCACACTCGTTGTCGATTGAAGTCAAGAAAGCCGCCACATAAAACTGCCAGCAACCTGCTGGCAACTAATTTTAATATCTTGGATGCCTGGGACACCTCCTGGCAACATTACAACACAACTGGCCTTTCTATTACTAACCCGACTTCTACCCAACCTGGTTTCGATTTGCCACGTCATACCTGGACTACATTAAACCGAATAAGAACGAATCATGGACGTTGTGCTGATTCTTTCTACAAGTGGGGCATTGCAGAGTCCCCTGAGTGTGACTGCGGCGCTCCACAACAAACTATAAAACACATTGCAACTGTGTGTCCAATTCGACGTTACAATGGCAACATCTCAGACATCCATTTGGCAACTCCCGATGTAGTAGCATGGATAGACTCGCTCGATGTAAACATCTAATGTTCAAATGTACTGCCCAATGTTCAAATATTTTACTTTTTAATTTACTTAAAAGACACGCAATCAAATCGATTGTAAGTTCATTTAATGTGTATCCATGTATTGTTTTAGGTAGATTTCATAGAAGAGTCTACTTATTTTTTAAGTTTAATTTTTTAATGTGTCACAAAAAAAACCATACGCTAAATAAAAAAAATAAATAATCCTCAAAAAAGACAGTGCGTCACAGGATCAAGGAATTTGCAATCGGCTGGATTATTGGCAATTACATTTTTGTTTTGTTTGAGCAAATTTTTGTAAAAATTTGCTATTTACTTTTTAATTTACTTTTATTTTCTCTATTCTATCATAAAATATTGGCCTATGTCATATTTTGTCAGTGATAGGATTTTTTGTTTAGTTATCCATTCTTTAACTAAAAATATAAAAAAACAAAAAAAGAAAGATTTGTGTCCATCAATACCTTTGAACGTATGTTGTTGTGGGACCTTGGTCATAAAAGGTTTTTATGTGTTATTGTGATTCCTACTACACAACACATTTTATTAAAAAAAAAAAAAGTATTGATTTGATCCCCTCTGAAGAGTACTCATTCATAATGTATTTGTAAAATATCGTCAAATCAGCGACATTTTTTCTATGCTGTAACGAATCAAGCTCGTTTGTAAGATTTGAATTGCCGATCAATTTAATTGCTTTCCGTTGGACAGTGTCTAGACATTTTAAAGAGGTTGTGTATGCACCACCCCAGATGTGAGAACAGTACTCCATGCAGGGGCGAATAAATGATTTATATATTAAAAGAAGCTGTTCGCTATTAAAAAACTTATGACAACGCCCTAGATATCCTAACTTTTGAACCGCGCTCTTAGCAAGATTGAAAATATGAGTATTCCATTTCATATCATTTTCAACCTCAACCCCCAAAAGTTTGATAGATTTCTTTTCTTCTAGATCGTTAAAATGAAATTTTAATGGAAAAGGGTTAGATGTAGATGATCTTGTAAAGTGGCAAAACTGTGTTTTACTTGCATTGAATTCTACACTGTTTGTATGACCCCATTCTAAAATTGTATTAAGATCAGAGTTTAAGGAATCCGTCAAATTAGATCTATGGTTATTAATAACATCAGATGCCCGTTATCTTTGTGTTTCATGGGATGCATGTAGCGTACTATGTTGTCAAGTGTGTCAAAAGAAAGATTTTTATTTATTTTTTTACCTAATTTTTTGGAGAAAAAATAAAAATATGAACGGGCTGAAATCTCACATCTCTGAGATATTAAGACTTCGGTCTGGGTTAAGAATTTTGATGTAGTTTTCGGCAAAAAACTTTTATGAGGACATGGTTTTTAGTTTTGGGCAGCGATGTGTATCAAACATAACTCTTTGTTAAAGTACAAGTATTTTTTATCGTTGTTTAAAAATTTATTACAAAATTTTTCAAAATTCTAAATATATTCCAAAAATTCTTACGAAATCAAAAAATAAAACTTTTTCCGAAATTCTAAAAATATTGCAAAAATTATTACAAAATCAAAAATACAAACTTTTTCAAAATTCCAAAAATATTTCAAAAACTATAACAAATTCAAAAATTTCCATGTCCAATTTCATTCTAAATTACATTTACGTCATAAAAACAGCTACATTTTTTTTCCAAAAAATTGGCTAAGAAAATCAAAGAAATCATTTTTTGACACACTTGACATTATTTTTTTGACAAACTTATAATGCCATAATTCTCTATAATAATAATAAAATTTCATGTCATACAAACTATTAATTTTATTTTTTTCTAAAAAATTGGGTAAAAAATAAATAAAAATCTTTCTTTTGACACACTTGACAACATTTTTTTGACAAACTTATAATTCCATAATTCTCAATAATAATAATAAAATTTCATTTCAAACAAACTATTTTATTTTTTTCCAAAAAATTGGGTAAAAAAATAAATAAAAATCTTTCTTTTGACACACTTGACAACATTTTTTTGACAAACTTATATAATTGCAATAATTCTCAATAATAATAATAAAATTTCATTTCAAACAAACAATTAATTTTATTTTTTTCCAAAAAATTAGGCGAAAAAATAAATAAAAATCTTTCTTTTGACACACTTGACAACATTTTTTTGACAAGCTTATAATGCAATAATCTAGTTTTTGATCTCACATACACCCTATTAAAGTTAGCCGGGGTCAAGATTCATGTGGGAAACCTGGGAAAATTCGATTTTATAAATTTGAAATTGAAGAAAGATGGATGGAGATAAATCGAATGGATGAATATGGTATATAGCAGAGGTGGCCAAGCTTCACTACACGTTGAGCCGCAGTACAATAATCTCTCGTTTCGAGAGCCACAAAAAAAACTTTTTTTTCAAAAGTATCAGTTGTTTGGAAATATTTATTTTATTGAAAAAACAATTATGTACTTATGGTTATAAAAACATACAAATACATCTTTAAAGTTTGTGACATGCCTGCTGGTAGATGGGTTGTTTATTTGTAACTTGGCCGTGAATTTTCTGAAATCTGGTTCATAGTTTGTTAGCGCAGTACGAATTAATTCCGTTAAATGCTCATTTGTAAGTTGTGAACGGTGGTTTGATTTTATAAACTTCATTGTTGGAAAAAGTGATTCACAACAATATGTTGTACCGAATATAGACAGTAATCTGGCATCAGCTTTTTTCAAATTGGGGTACTTTGATTGAGACACTAGTTTCCAAAACTCATTTGGAGATTGTGTGGCTTTGTGATGCATTTTAAGAATGTGATCTTCCTGTAGCTCTAGTAATTCCATTTCTCCTGAGGCACTGTCATGCAAAATATAAAAAGGAATCGATAAGCCCTTGTTAATAATGTTAATTTCGAATGGATTTACAAGTAAATTAAGAGAAATATTTAAATTATTCAGATCATTAAATCGCAAGTGAAAGTCTTTTAATAATTCTGCTAATTTACTGTCGTATTCACTCAGTTTGTTATCATTAATTTTAGAGAGTCTGTTCTTCAGACGAGGAAAGTGGTGGAACACCTTTGTTGTTAAATCTCGTTGAAAAAATTGAATTTTTTTAATAAAACTCAGAATCGTTTGAATAAGATCAGTAATAACTTTATCTTTTTCTTGTAAAGCTAGGTTGAGGGATGCTCCATTATATCAGTCAGATGCTCCATTATATCAGTCATCATTCTTTAATTCCAGATAGTGTTTTTCTTTTTCTTTGAGGAAATTTCTGATAGGTTCCATTAAATCAACAAATCGGCTTAGAACATTATAGGTGGATAACCATCGCAGTAAAATGTTATATCTTGAGGATGATCTTCAAAGTCCAGTGCTTCGATAAAGTTCTTGAATTGGCGATGGGTTTTTGAATTCGTCCGAATATAGTTCACAATTTGTAGCACAGTTTTCATTACGTTTTCGTATTTAAAATATTTTGCAACTAAATGTTCACGATGAACAATACAATGAAGTGCCGAAATTCGGGTATTCATGGATCATTTTTTAATAGACCAATAAGGCCTACATTTTTTCCTAACATTGCAGGTGCTCCGTCAGTTGCTACACTTACCAAATTATTCAGTGGAATATCTGTATCTGACAATATATTATCAAGGGCACTCTTAGTTTTAATACCACGAGTAGTATTTTTATGTGCTACCAAATCCAATAGTTCTTCCCTTACGATTAAAGATTCGGAAACATATCGGATAAATACAGCTAACTGGGGGGTGTTTTGTGTATCGATTGATTCGTCAAGGGCTAAGCTGAAAGCTACACTATTTTTACATCTACTTGTAGTCGCTGTTTAATATCTGTACTTATTTCCGTAATACGTCGCTCAGTGGTATGACGTGATACTGGAACATTGCTAATTAATCTGTGGAATTTGATATTTAAAGGATCCAGCATTTTAACCACCTGTTCCGTATTCTTTTTGATAAGTTTTCCCTCAGTGTAAGGTCGTTTAGCACGGGCGATGTTCCAAGCGATCATAAAACTAGCCACGGTAGTATTATCCGCTTCTGAACTAAAATATGATAATAATGTTTGCTGAGTACTTAATGCAGATTTTAAAGAGTTTATTTTATTTGTTCGGATGTTGGTATTCAACGGATAATTATCCAAAAATTTAATGTGGTTTTTTTCTTGATGCCGTTTTAAATTACTGGTTTTATAATGAGCAAGTGATTCGTTGCATATAAGACACAAAGATTTTCCCCCTTTATCGATGAATGCGTATGCTTCAACCCATTCTTGCCTGAAGCTACGATTTTATCCGTCATATCTCCTTTTTTTGTGGTCTGACATATTTAGCAGTTAAATTAAAAAACGGAGTATTCATAAAAAACACGCAAAATATTATATTTCGCTACAAGAGATGAAATCACCGTTTTTTTCTTGCAATTTCCTTAAGTTTTTAATTTCGTTTTTGGTTTAGGGTAATATCTTACTGTCGTAGATGTAGAAGCGGTTGAGGTAGCATATGTCGGATTTGCATGTGTTTTTAATTCTATTTAATTATGAACTTATTCATTTTTTAATTAGAATATTAAAGGATACATTAAATTTAACGTCGGCAAAGTGCTTAAAGATAAAATATCAAAAATATTGTTTATAAAAAAAATTGCAGAAAAAGATATTCATAGAAAAACAAACGAATCCAAAAGGAAAGACTTTTGATTTTGAGAAAGATTTTTGTGCATTAATTTGAGACAAATTATTATTTATTTTTAGCCCACTAGAATATGTTAAACGTATAACCTTAAGTAATAAAATTAGTTAAATTTATTTATAACAGCGGATTATAAACTTTATTCGCGAAGTAAAGTAGTATCAAACTAAAACAAAGTCGCAAAAAACTCCAATAGTAGTAACTTCGACAGGACGGACCTAAATATAATAAAATGATTCCATTAAATCATATTACATATATTATTATTTTAAATATTTTATTTTACTTGTTATATTTTCATATTATATTAAACAGCATTATAAATTATATGTATTATTTCTAATTTTGTTACAATTTTTATGAATTATTAAATATTATTTAATTTTTTCATTTCTTTTCGAGAGCCGCATTTATTCTTTTAAAGAGCCGCATGCGGCTCGCGAGCCGCGGTTTGGCCATGTGTGGTATATAGCAATCTCTTGGAAAAATATTGGATCAAGTTTCAAGTGGGAAATTTGGGAACATTCAACTTTCTAAATTTGGTATTAGCACTGTAAAAATCTTGCCTGTAAAGTGTTATATCTGGAGATAGATCAAATTGATGACAACGGTTAATAGCTATCTTTTGGAAAAATATTGGGTCAAGTTTCAAGTGGAAAATCTCGGAAAAGTCGATTTTCTAAATTTTATATTAGCACTGTAAAATTCTTGTCTTTAAAGTGTTATGTCTGGAGATAGATCGACAATGGTCTATAGCAGTCTCTTGGAAAAATATTGGGTCAAGTTTGATGTGGGAAATCTCGGAAAATTCGATTTTCTAAATATGGTATTAGCACTGTAAAAATCTTGCCTTTAAAGTGTTATGTCTAGAGATAGATCGAATTGATGGCAATAGTTAATAGCTATCTTTTGGAAAAATATTGGGTCGAGTTTGATGTGGGAAATCTCGGTAAATTCGATTTCCTAAATTTGGAACTAGCACTGTAAAATTCTTACCTTTAAAGTGTTATGTCTGGAGATAGATCAATTTGATGAAAATGGTTTATAGCAATCTCTTGGAAAAATATTGGGTCAAATTTCATGTGGGAAATCTCGGAAAATTCGATTTTCTAAATTTGGAATTAGCACTGTAAAAATCTTCCCAATAAAGTGTTATGTCTGGAGATAGATCGAATTGATGACAATGGTTCATAGCAATCTCTTGGAAAAATATTGGATCAAGTTTCATGTGGGAAATCTCAGAAAAGTCGACTTTCTAGATTTGGTATTAGCACTCTTAACTTTTTGCCTTTAAAGTGTTATGTCTGGAGATAGATCGACAATGGTCTATAGCAGTCTCTTGGAAAAATATTGGGTCAAGTTTGATGTGGGAAATCTCGGAAAATTCGATTTTCTAAATATGGTATTAGCACTGTAAAAATCTTGTCTTTAAAGTGTTATGTCTGGAGATAGATCAAATTGATGGCAATAGTTAATAGCTATCTTTTGGAAAAATATTGGGTCAAGTTTGATGTGGGAAATCTCGGTAAATTCGATTTCCTAAATTTGGAACTAGCACTGTAAAATTCTTGCCTTTAAAGTGTTTTGTCTGGAGATAGATCAATTTGATGAAAATGGTTTATAGCAATCTGTTGGAAAAATATTGGGTCAAATTTCATGTGGGAAATCTCGGAAAATTCGATTTTCTAAATTTGGTATTAGCACTGTAAAATTCTTGTCTTTAAATTGTTAAGTCTGAAGATAGATCGAATTGATGACAATGGTTCATAGCAATCTCTTGGAAAAATATTGGGTCAAGTTTCATCTGGAAAATCTCGGAAAATTCAATTTTATATATTTGGAATTAGCACTGTAAAATTCGTGCCTTTAAAGTGTTTTGTCTGGAGATAGATCGAGCTGATGACAATGGTCCATAGCAATCTCTTGAAAAAATATTGGATCAAGTTTCATGTGGGAAATCTCGGAAAATTCGACTTTCTAGATTTGGTATTAGCACTCTTAACATCTTGCCTTTAAAGTGTTTTGTCTGGAGATAGATCGAGCTGATGACAATGGTCCATAGCAATCTCTTGAAAAAATATTGGATCAAGTTTCATGTGGGAAATCTCGGAAAATTCGACTTTCTAGATTTGGTATTAGCACTCTTAACTTCTTGCCTTTAAAGTGTTTTGTCTGGAGATAGATTGAATTGATGGCAATGGTCTATGGCAATCTCCTGGAAAAATATTGGGTCAAGTTTCATGTGGGAAATCTCGGAAAATTCGATTTTCTAAATTTGGAATTAGCACTATAAAAATCTTGCCTTTAAAGTGTTATGTCTGGAGATAGGGCGAATTGATGACAATGGTTCATAGCAATCTCTTGGAAAAATATTGGATCAAGTTTCATGTGGGAAATCTCGGAAAATTCGATTTTCTAAATTTTGTATTAGCACTTTAAAATTCTTGTCTTTAAATTGTTAAGTCTGAAGATAGATCAAATTGATGACAATGGTCCAAAGCAATCTCTTGGAAAAATATTGGGTCAAGTTTGATGTGGAAAATCTCGGAAAATTCAATTTTATATATTTGGAATTAGCACTGTAAAATTCGAGCCTTTAAAGTGTTATGTCTGGAGATAGATCGAGCTGATGACAATGGTCCATAGCAATCTCTTGAAAAAATATTGGATCAAGTTTCATGTGGGAAATCTTGGAAAATTCGACTTTCTAGATTTGATATTAGCGCTCTTAACTTCTTGCCTTTAAAGTGTTTTGTCTGGAGATTGATTGAATTGATGGCAATGGTCTATGGCAATCTCTTGGAAATATCTTGGGTCAAGCGTCATGTGGGAAATCTCGGAAAATTCGATTTTCTAAATTTGGAATTAGCACTGTAAAATTCTTGCCTTCAAAGTGTTATGTCTAGAGATAGATCGAATTGATGACAATGATCCATAGCAATCTCTTGGAAAAATATTAGGTCAAGTTTCATGTGGGAAATCTCGGAAAATTCGATTTTACAAATTTGGAATTAGCACTGTAAAATTTAAAGTGTTATGTCTGGAGATAGATCGAATTTTTTTTTTTTTTTTTTAGCGTATGAGTTTTGTTGTGACACATTAAAAACAAAAATAAAACAAAAATAAAACTTAAAAATATGGAGGGGCTGAAATCTCACAGCTCTGAGATATCAAGACTTCGGTCTGGGTTAAGGATTTTGATATAGTTTTCGGCAAAAAACTTTTATGAGGACATGGTTTTTAGTTTTGGGCAGCGATGTACATCAAACATAACTCTTTGTTAAAGTACAAGTATTTTTTATCTCTGTTTAAAAATTTATTACAAAACTAACACAAAACATCAATACGTTGCCGGAAAATTATAATCAAAATTCCAAAAATATTGCAAAATTAAATAAAATCAAACTTTTTCAAAATTCCAAAAATATTCCAAATATTAGAATAAAATCAAATATTTAAATTTTTTCTTAATTCCAATAATATTTCAAAAATTCTTAAAAATACAAACTTTGTCCAAAATTCTAAAAATATTGCAAAAATTATTACAAAATCAAAAATTGAAACTTTTTTCAAAATTCCAAAAAATGTAATAATATCAAAAATTAAAAAATTTTTCAAAATTCTAAAGATATTTCAAAAATTCTTACAAAATCAAAACTTAAAACTTTTGCCGAAATTCTAAAACTATTGCAAAAATTATTACAAAATCAAAAATACAAACTTTTTCAAAATTCCAAAAATATTTCAAAAACTATAACAAATTCAAAAATTTCCATGTCCAATTTCATTTTAAATTACATTTACGTCATAAAAACAGCTACATTTTTTTCCCCAAAAAATTGGCTAAAAAATTAAATGAAATCATTTTTTGACACACTTGACATTATTTTTTGACAAACTTATAATGCCATAATTCTCTATAATAATAATAAAATTTCATTTCAAACAAACATTTTTATTTTTTTTGCAAAAAATTAGGTAAAAAACTAAATAAAAATCTTTTGACACACTTGACAACATTTTTTTGACAAACTTATAGTGCCATAATTCTCAATAATAATAATTAAATTTCATTTCAAACAATTTTATTTTTTCCAAAAAATTGGGTAAAAAAATAAATAAAAGTCTTTCTTTTGACACACTTGACAACACTTTTTTGACAAACTTATAATGCCATAATTCTCAATAATAATAATAAAACTTCATTTCAAATAAACAATTAATTTTATTTTTTTTTTCCAAAAAATTAGGTAAAAAAATAAATAAAAATCTTTCTTTTGACACACTTGACAACTTTTTTTTGACAAACTTATAATGCAATAATCTAGTTTTTGATCTCACATACCAATCCCGACCATCAAGATTTCTCCAAATTTAATGTTCCTACTCGTAATCACTTAAAATGAACGTTTTTTAAGCCAAAAATATGAAAATTTGCTATTTTTGACACACATAATGATTTTTTCGACACACTTCCGGTACAGTTATCGAACACAGCGTCCTTTCGGACCTGTCCCATGAGTATACCTATTTTTAGAAAAAAAAAATTTTGAAATCCCTTCAACGGTTTTCCCTGCAGCGTAGGTAATGACGGGGCCGGCCGGCAGACAGACATACATTTTTTTTTTGCTTTTTTAGAATCAGGAGGTCCTAAAACGTCGAGAAATGTCAAAAAAAGTGGGGGTAAGAATTTCACTTTGAGCTCATGAGTGTAATACTTAGGTCTTTCAGATCGAAGTAATAGCTAGATTTGCATATGAAATCTACATAAAACAAAACATGAATACACATTAAATGAGCTTACAATCAATATGATTGCGCGTCTTTTAGTTACAAATTAAAAAGTAAAATATTAAAATATTTGAACATTGGGCAGTATATTTGAACATTAGATGTTTACATCGAGTGAGTCTATCCATGCTACTACATTGAGAGTTGCGAATTGGATGTCTGAGATGTCGCCATTGTATAGTCGAAGTGGGCATATTGTTGCAATGTGTTTTATGGTTTGTTTTGGAGCTCCGCAGTCACATTGAGGGGACTCTGAGATTCCCCACTTGTAGATAGAATCAGCACAACGTCCATGATTCGTTCTTATTCGCTTCAGTGTGATCCAGGTATGACGTGGCAGATCGAAACCAGGTTGGGCAGAAGTCGGGTTAGTAATAGAAACGCCAGGAGTGTTGTAATCATTCCAGGAGGTGTCCCAGGCATCCAAGATATTAAAATTAGTTGCCAGCAGGTTCCTGGCAGCTTTATGTGGAGGCTTCTTTGACTTCAATCGACAACTAGTGTGGTCACCGTAATATTCGTGCAAGGGTAACGTGATGTTGTTGGTTACCTTTTTATGTTCACGCATGAGTGCATGAGAGCGTCTGAGTGCAGGTGGAGCGATATTGCTCAACACAGGGAGCCAAGGTAAAGGGGTGGACCTGATAGTACCACTTATAGTACGCATCGCGGCATGCAGCTGGCATTCATCTTTTTGAGTATATGTGCTTTTCAGCCAGACTGGTGCGCAGTACTCAGCAACTGAGTAAACCAGACTTAGAGCAGTTGTGCGGAGGATTGCTGGAGTAGCACCCCATGTCGAGCCTGCCAGTTTGTGCAATATATTGTTTCTCGTTTTAAGTTTTTTGACGTTTTCTCTAGGTGTAGCTTAAAAGAAAGAGTTCTATCGAGAGTAATGCCCAGGTACTTTGGCTGTTGATTGTAGTTAATGACAGTGCCGTTAAATAACACTGATAGTTCGTGTTTTGCCAGTTTGTTGTTTAAGTGGAAACAAGAACTTTCGGATTTACTTAGATTAGGAAATAAGCTCCACGTTCGAAAATAGTCATTCATTATCGCCAGGTCAGTTGACAGCAAATCTTCCAAGACACCCATGTTTTTATTTTGAGTGGCCAGGGTCCAATCATCCGCGTACCCAAATTTCTTTGATGTTGTGTCATGTCATAGATGTACAAATTAAAAAGTATTGGCGCCAGGACGGAACCCTGTGGTAAACCATTGTTAAGCATTTTGTACCTACTACAGGAATTATTTAGATGAACTTTGAATACACGATTACTCAGCATGTTGTTAATTAAACGTGAGATGGTGTTACAAGGTATTGCATTGAACAGCTTATATATAATCCCAATTCGCCAGACTGTGTCATATGCTGCAGTGAGATCGATGAATACTGCGCCTGTTTTTAATTGTTTTTTAAACCCAGCTTCGATGTAGGATGTTAGAGCGAGCAGTTGGTCAGTGCAGCTGCGATTGGGACGAAAACCAGCTTGTTCGACTGGGATCTGATCATTCAAAATCGGTGCGATACGGTTGTATATGAGCCGTTCTAGCAATTTGTAGCAGGTTGTTGCAAAACCCTGCTTCATTGCAACTTTTTTTTTTGTAAATTTTTTTTTTCTGATTATCCTGTTTAATATCAAATAAAAAAGAAATTCTGAAATAATTTGATTTTTGAAAAAAAAAGAAGGAAAAAGAAATGTTGGTTGTCGAATTAATTATTGAGTGAACGTGCTTTGGTCAAGTTAAAAATGGAAAATTATTTTTGGTTTTGAGTTGTTGGATTAATTAATTACCTTTTGTTGGATAAGATTATTATTATGTTAGTTGAATAGTGATAAATTTAAAATCATAAAAAAAAATATTTTTATTGTTTGTGATGTCCTATTAATTAAATCCTACAAAACTGAAAATATTTATATCGGGAAATATTATTTACTGTTTAAAAGATAGTGATTCATTGGTGTTTATGTGAAAATATGATTTCCGTTTAAAATAGAATTTTATTTTATTAAATTTGCCATATGTATTCATATCGGAAAAATATCAATCCTAAGATCGATATTCCGTTAGTGTTGATTAACCAATAACCATTATAGTGAAAATATGATTTCAACTACATAAAAGGTACTGTTTTATTATATCATTTTTTTTATGTCGAATTTTGTTTGGATTTGTTGGATACAGGAAACAGTTTAATCAGAAAACTTTATTGAAGAACAAATCAGTCTAAAAGTAATATCTCTTAATAAAATAATTTATCTAAATCGATCTGGTGTTTAGGTTAATCGAATAAAATGGCGGGTAGAATGTTTAATTAGTGGAAGGGAAAATAATGGACACATGGATGATGACGGTAGCATTAACCGTTAACAACAGTTAACAGTTAAATAATTATACTCATATTGAAATAATCATACTAAATCATTTGTGACGTAGAAAAGAGCTAAATAATAGGATATTGAATTTTTTGGATATTGGACATTGGATATTGAAATATTGATTTTTATCGAAGCAAAAGATGTTAATATGGAGGAAAACCGTCAGGTGTAGATATTCCAATGGGAATATGGGATCATTTTTGGTTTTGTTTGATTAGTGGAAGATGCTAACAGAGAGTTTTTGTACTTGAATCATATATAAAAAATTTTCAATTTTAGAATATTTTGTACATTTTAAAATCTAAAGCAAAACAGTTTTAGTGGAAATTGCTATCAATGTGACAATTAAACACTATAGAAATATATACATGAAAAAATATTTATGTGCTTGTGTTGTCTATTACTCTATTACATTCTAATTAATTAAGATTACTATGTTTAGATACTTTGGTGATGGTAAGTAGTTTTAAGTATAAATGCTAACTTTAAATCAAATAAAAATACATAACTATATTGAAATATAACTGAAATTGAAGTATATATATATATATATATATATATATATATATATATATATATATATATATATATATATATATATATATATATATATATATATATATATATATATATATATATATACATATATATATATATATATATATATATATATATATATATATATATATATATATATATATATATATATATATATATATATATATATATATATATATATATATATATATATATATATATATATATATATATATATATATATATATATATATATATATATATATATATATATATATATATATATATATATATATATATATATATATATATATATATATATATATATATATATATATATATATATATATATATATATATATATATATATATATATATTGGTCTCTTATTTACTTTGTTCGATTTTTTTTTTCCTTTTAAATTCCTTTTGACCTTTAAATTTATATTTCTTGAATATGGGCTAGTTCTCATTTGTCTTGTGGGGTGAGGAGGGAAGGCGGAAGATGATGGTATGAATTCTTGAAGTGCGGTGACCAATCCAATGAACTTCTTGGGACCAATGACCATTTCCCATCAAAACTTTTTTTTACCAAATTTTTTTTTGTTTCTTTCTCTGCTGTCTATAATTTCCGCTTAGCAAGGTTCACAAAACTCTCCAGTAATCCCACCTCCCTATACCCTGATTCTTTAGCCGGGATCAATAGCGGTCTGGTATAGAGTTTGTGGATAAATATTTCTGATAATGTCTTCAATGATATTCACTCTTCTGTTGTTATTAAGAAGACTGGATGACATTGAGAAACATTACAAGGTGCTCAAAAGAACGATTGGACGATAGCTTCCTGGTTCATTGGATGGTTTACCTGGTTTAAGTATCGCTATCACTTTCGTAGTCTTAAAGTGTTTTGGAAGATTGCCGGTTTCTAGGATAATCGAGAAAAATTTAGTTAGCCATTGTTTTACATTTTTTCCCGCATTTCTAAGAAATTCTGGAAATATGCCATCGTAGCCCGCTGCTTTTCCGTTTTTTGTTTGGGACAGAGCTGAATCTAGTTCTCCACTACTAAAAGAGTTCGCATACTTCGATGGAAACGAGCGATTGAGCTTCATTTCTTTTAATTTACGTTTAATTGTTCTCTTATGAAGGCGATTAATAGAAGAACGAGACATGTTTACGATATGATTTGCAATGTCCTCTGGATTTATTTCATTGTTAGCGCGAGTGATGGAGTTTGAGCCACCCAGTTTCCGAAGGAGACTCCATGCTTCCCTGCTTGAATGGGAAAAATCAATGTTTTCAACAGCGCTAATCCACTTTTGTTTCCTCGTGGCGTCCAGTGAGTAAATTAAGTCATCAGCCACGTCTGCTTCACCACTACTAAGGTACTCCTCATACAATTTATCGCTCTATCTACTCCAGCCAGGAATGTATTCTTCACGGAAGCCTCTTGGGATGCATTTCTTTGCAGTTGAGATGATGGCTCCAACGAACCTATCATAATTTTTAGGAATGGGTGGGATCCAGCGAATCACTGCATCCAACTCCAACCTATATTTATATTAGCTTTGTTATTTAGCTTTGTTAAAATTCCATCTAGGTTGAGGAGTAGAGTTAATGAGTGGTATTTTGATTCCAACCTCAAGAATTACTGGATGATGTTGAGAGCGTGGAAAACCTTGTAAGACAGCCCTAGATATTGGAATAAGGTTACGTTGTTCGTTTTTTGTGGAAAAACAAAGGTCGGGATTGTAAACACGTTGCCATCTAGCAGATCTAAAGGTTTTCATGTCTTTTGCATCATATACCAGGAACATGTTGTTATCAGCCGCCCAGTCAGTTGTTGTATACCATTGGGATTGTTGTTTGAGTAGGACCTCTGGGTGTGATGGCTATTGAAGTCACCAGTATATATTGCTGGGTGGTGAAATAATGGTAGGGTGGCAGCTGACCATCCTGTATAAGGAGGCTTGTATACGTTTACAATCTTCATGTCCGATATATCAACAACAATAAGATGAATATCGTTGAATAGATCGAATTGACAATGGTTCATAGCGATCTCTTGGAAAAATATTGGGTCAAGTTTCATGTGGTAAATCTCGGAAAATTCAATTTTATAAATTTGGAATTAGCACTGTAAACTTCTTGCCTTTAAAGTGCTACGTCTGAAAATAGATCGAATTGATGATAATGGTCCAAAGCAATCTCTTGGAAAAATATTGGATCAAGTTTCATGTGGAAAATCTCGGAAAATTCGATTTTCTAAATTTGGTATTAGCACGGTAAAAATTTTGCCTTTAAAGTATTATGTCTGGAGATAGATCGAATTGATGACAATGGTCCATAGCAATCTTTTGGAAAAATATTGGGTCAAGTTTCAGATGGGAAATCTCGGAAAATTCAATTTTATAAATTTGGAATTAGCACTGTAAAATTCTTGCCTTCAGAGTTTTATGTCTGGAGATAGATCGAATTGATGACAATGGTCTATAGCAATCTCTTGGAAAAATATTGGGTCGAGTTTCATGTGATAAATCTCGGAAAATTCGATTTTCTAAATTTGGTATTAGCACTATAAAATTCTTGCCTTCAAAGTGTTATTTCTGAAGATAGATCGAGCTGATGACAATGGTCTATAGCAATCTCTTAGAAAAATATTGGGTCAAGTTTCATGTGGAAAATCTCGAAAAATTCGATTTTCTAAATTTGGAACTGGCACTGCAAAATTCTTGTCTTTAAAGTGTTATGTCTGGAGAAAGATCGAATGATGACAATGGTCTATAGCAATCTTTTGGAAAAATATTGGGTCATGTTTCATGTGGGAAATCTCGGAAAATTCGATTATGTAAATTTGGCATTAGCACTGTAAAGTTCTTGCCTTTAAAGTGTTATGTCTGGAGATAGACCGAATTGATGACAATGATCCATAGCAATCTATTGAAAAAATATTAGGTCAAGTTTCATGTGGGAAATCTCGGAAAATTCGATTTTCTAAATTTAGAATTAGCACTGTCAAATTCTTGCCTTTAAAGTGCTATGTCTGGAGATAGATCGAATTGATGAAAATGGTTCATAGCAATCGCTTTGAAAAATATTGGGTCTAGTTTCATGTGGGAAATCTCGGTAAATTCGATTTTCTAAATTTGGTATTAGCACTGTAAATATCTTGCTTTTAAAGTGTTATTTCTGGAAATAGATCGAATTGATGACAATAATCCATAGCAATCTCTTGGAAAAATATTGGATCAAATTTCATGTGGGAAATCTCGGAAAATTCGATTTTCTAAATTTGGTATTAGCACTGTAAAATTCTTGCCTTTAAAGTGTTATGTCTGGAAATAGGTCGAATTGATGACAATGATCCATAGCAATCTCTTGGAAAAATATTAGGTCAAGTTTCATGTGAGAAATCTCGGAAAATTCGATTTTCTAAACTTTATATTAGAACTGTAAAAATCTTCCCTTTGAAGTGTTATGTCTGGAGATAGATCGAATTGATGACAATGGTCTATAACAATCTCTTGGAAAAATATTGGGTCGAGTTACATGTGGGAAATCTCGGAAAATTCGATTTCCTAAATTTGGAACTATCTCTGTAAAATTTTTGTCTTTAAAATGTTATGTCTGGAGATAGATGGAATTGATGACAATGGTCTATACTGTAGTGGTTCCCAAAGTGTGTTCCGCGGAACCCTGGGGTTCCACGAAAAAATTTAGGGGTTCCGTGTGACAAAATTTATTTCATTAAAAAAATCAGAATGGTGTTTAAAATAGTCACATTTTCCTCGGAAAGTTTACAATCGACTACAAAATTAAATTTTTTAAATAAGGCGACTGAAAACACATGCATCGGTAGTAGGGCTTCTCATTTCCGTTAAATTTTGTTTCCCAGGATTAGGGGATAAAATCACATACATCCCAGGATCCTGGGCTTGCCCGGGATAAAATATAAGACAGAATAAATTAAACGCCAGTTCTTTTTATCTAAAATTAATATATTGTAATAAACTTCGTCCAGAATGGGTTAACTTTATTTACTCATTCATGAATTGAAAGTTAACTCCTTTTTCAATCTTTTACTTGTATTGCAAATTGTATTGCATAAATTAATGTAAATTAAATTTGTTATACAAATATTTACATTAATGAATTAAAAGGAGTTACCTAATACATTTTGCATAAATTAAATTTGAGTTCTCTAATACAAATGCAAGTTTGAATGAAAACAGGTGTGGCCTATTCAAGCTGTACAGACTACGTAGTATTGATTTCTAGTGGATTATAGAAGTTTCGATTTATTTATTTTTCGATATAAATAAGCAAACAAAAATATCAGATAGTCAGTTTTACTTTTGCAATTGAAAGTGTTTATAAATATTCGCAAGTTTAAGGAATAATCGGTTGTACTTGAGCCTGGGTACTAATAGTAAAAGAATCTGAACTTTGTGGAATAGTAAATACAGATTTTACGATTCCGAATATTATTGATTCAAATTGTGGAAAAGCGGTGAAGTTTATTGTACATAAATTGGAGACCCTGGAATTTATTGTAAGGAAAAACGGAAGCTGCTGTAATTTGGTTGATAAATAAAGTTTGGGATTTTGTTAACTAAAGATCTGTCTTTTTACTGTCGTATTTGCTCAATAATCTAAAAGAACCAACGAAGAGTCGTTACAGTGGTGTCAGAAGTGGGATTATTGGAACAATGGTCAAGACAGTAAATATTAGTGATCTCAGCCAGACCCAGCTGAAGGATGAGTTGAAGAAAAGGAATGCTCCAATCCATGGAACGAAGGCAGAACTTGCATTCCGGCTGCGTAAAGTTTTAGAAGAAGCAGGCCAAAACACAGAGGTCATAGAAATAGAGCCGGACGAAGCTCCGGTTCAGAATGCCCCAGTAATTGATCCGATGATGGTGTTGATGAAAGAAATGATGGCACAGCAACAACAACAAAAAGTAGAGCAACAACAACAACTTGCTGATATGATGGCCCGACAAGAAAAACAGGCAGCAGAACAAAAAGTACAGCAACAACAACAACTTGCTGATATGATGGCCCGACAAGAAAAACTGGCAGCAGAACAAAAAGTAGATCAACAACAACAACTTGCTGATATGATCGCCAAACAAGGAAACGATCTGATGGCCCGACAAGAAAAACTGGCCGCAGAACAAAAATTAGATCAACAAAAACTACGTGAAGTAATCGAGTCACGTATATCCAGTGCGGAGGTTAAAATCAACAACATGGAAAGGGAGCTGCGGAAAGTTACCGAAGAACATGAAGAGAAATTACGCAATCTTTCAAGTGAATTCCGCCAAGAAATAGCACAAGTAAAGTCAGGTAACATGATCAATCCATCAACTACTTCAGCTCCAGCTAGAGTGAAAACACCCGCATTTGATGGATCTACATCGTACCAGATATTTAAGATGCAATTTGAGATAGCAACAACTGGGGTTGATCACCAGCAAAAAGCAAACGCGCTTATATTGGCATTGAAGGGACCTGCTGCTGAAATTTTGCAGACACTATCAGCGACAGAACGTGATTACAGCAAGATCATGGAGGCCTTAGAAGTAAGATACGGGGAAAGTCATATGCAAGCTCTCCATCGCATGCAGCTCAAGACACGAAAACAAGGAGTCAGCGAAACCTTGCAAGAATTAGAGGCTGACATTGTGAGACTGGTTAATCTGTCATATCCGAACTATAACGCTGAACATCGAGACGAACTGGCAGCTGATACATTTATCAATGCTCTTCGAGATGGGCAAATGAGAAACCAGCTTTATCTAAGCGGGAAGAAACTACCTGCGGAAGTCTTAGCATTAGCCCTTCAAATGGAAGCTGGAAAAAGAGCGTATGGCTCAGATAGAGTACGTCAGATGGAAGTTGCTGAGGAACCACTGAAAGCAGCGCTTGATGAAGTGATCATGCGTGTCAAAAGTTTGGAAGATAAGCCTGAACGAAATCAACGAAGAAGATCTAACAGAGTAAGATGCTGGAATTGTGGGCAGTTAGGGCACATCAGACAAGAATGCAAAACACGAGTAGCAGCAAAAGGAGGAATAGTTTCAGGCCGGTTGATGAACCTTTCAAACAAGCAAGTGGATGTCAAAAAGGAAGGAGATTGCCGCGTCGAACACCGGAAGAGAAGGATACATTGTAACGCTGAAGATCTTTCAAGAAGACCCTGTGTTGAGGAGCGCAAGTCATATAGCAGGACTGAGAGAAAGGAGGCAAATGTCAAAAAGGAAGAAGATTGCCGCGTTGAACACCGAAAGAGAAGGATACACTGTAACACTGAAGATCTTTCAAGAAGACCCTGTGTTGAAGAGCGCAAGTCATGTAGCAGGACTGAAAGAAAAGAGGCAATGACAGTGAAGCAAATTAAGTTCCAAACTCCTGAAGACTGGTGTACCGAAGCAATGAAAAGAGAGCAGCTAAAGGATCCAGCTGTGGCTCCAATGTTGAAATGGAAAACTGAGGGAAGGCGACCGGAGTGGAAAGAGGTAGCACCTTTAAGTACGGAGGTGAAATGCTACTGGGCGCAATGGGACTCACTATTTATGGACAACGAGATACTTAAAAGAAAATGGGAGTCCGCTGATGGAAAGAAAGTGTTAGAACAACTGGTGTTGCCATCAAGTCGAGTGGAAGAAGTACTGGGAAAGCTGCATGGAAGTATTTCTGGAGGACACCTGGGAGTCAATAAAACCCTGGCTAAAGTAAGGGAGAGGTTTTATTGGGTAAGGTATCGAACCGACGTAGAGCAATGGTGTCGGCGATGTGATACTTGTGCGGCGAGCAAAGGACCAAAAACTAGAACTCGAGGAGAGATGCAACAGTACAATGTGGGCGCCCCAATGGAGAGAATTGCTATAGACATCGCGGGGCCATTTCCGGAAACTACAAAAGGTAACAAATACATCATGGTGGTCATTGATTACTTTACAAAATGGCCGGAAGCTTATGCAATACCGAACCAGGAAGCAGTTACGGTCGCGGAAACATTAGTCAATGAATGGGTTTGCAGATATGGAACACCGCTCGAGTTGCATACCGACCAGGGAAGGAATTTCGAATCTCAACTGATGGAAGAGCTGTGCAGAACACTCGGCATTAGAAAAACACGAACTACACCTATGAACCCGCAGTCAGATGGCATGGTAGAACGATTCAACCGAACCATGGAAGAACATTTGTCAAAGGTAGTAGAAGCCAACCAAAGAAATTGGGACAAGGATCTTCCGTTATTCTTGATGGCCTATCGTAGCGCAGTGCACGATACGACAAGTGAAACGCCAGCGAATATCATGTTCGGAAGAGAACTACATCTTCCTAGTGACATCGAGTTTGGCATCCCTGGAGGTCTGGTATCCACGAAAACGGATTATGTGGGACAACTAAGGGAGAAGATGAATAAAATCCATCAGCAGGTTCGAGACCACATTAAGATTGCCAGTGACAAAATGAAAACCAGGTACGACATAAATGCAAATAGTGGCGGTTTTCAAGAAGGAGAATTGGTATGGCTATACAACCCCAGAAGAACTAAGGGAAGATCACCCAAGCTGCAGCCAGATTGGGAAGGCCCATATAAAATAATCAAACGAATTAATGATGTTATCTACCGCATACAAAAGGGACCCCGTACCAAGATGAAAGTGATACATCTGCAAAGGTTGGCACCGTACCAAGGTAACAGCACCAATGCGATCTCTGATATTGTTCGGGACGAACAAAACTAAATGGAGGGCAATGTAATAAACTTCGTCCAGAATGGGTTAATTTTATTTACTCATTCATGAATTGAAAGTTAACTCCTTTTTCAATCTTTTACTTGTATTGCAAATTGTATTGCATAAATTAATGTAAATTAAATTTGTTATACAAATGTTTACATTAATGAATTAAAAGGAGTTACCTAATACATTTTGCATAAATTAAATTTGAGTTCGCTAATACAAATGCAAGTATGAATGAAAACAGGTGTGGCCTATTTCAGATGTACGGACTACGTAGTATTGATTTCTAGTGGATTATAGAAGTTTCGATTTATTTATTTTTCGATATAAATAAGCAAACAAAAATATCAGATAGTCAGTTTTACTTTTGCAATTAAAAGTGTTTATAAATATTCGCAAGTTTAAGGAATAATCGGTGGTACTTGAGCCTGGGTACTAATAGTGAAAGAATCTGAACTTAGTGGAATAGTAAATACAGATTTTACGATTCCGAATATTATTGATTCAAATTGTGGAAAAGCGGTGAAGTTTATGGTACATAAATTGGAGACCCTGGAATTTATTGTA
>OY856187.1:426761780-426787671 GCA_963693315.1 Diogma glabrata
AGTGGTGTCAGAAGTGGGATTATTGAAACAATGGTCAGGATAGTAAATATAAGTGATCTCAGCCAGACCCAGCTGAAGGATGAGTTGAAGAAAAGGAATGCTCCAATCCACTGTTATGGACCTCGGACCGTCCTGATACTCTTTAAGAAACTTTATTTAAAATAAAACACATAACCAACTTTTATGTTAATCCACAATTTTATTTATTTTTAATATTAATAGCTTGACGGTTTTAATCGGAGTCATCGATATTATTTTTAGTATTCTTAAAATTAATTTAAATTGAAAAACAATTGGAGGGGAGTGTAAGTACATAGGTAAATTGATTTATTTAATTTATAATTTGGGGAAAATTAAAAGAAAGGGCGTGATTATAATCAATTAGTTTGTTATTGGTCAAAGCATACCACTTTAATTATATTGCTTTGACCTACATCAAATAATTGTTTTTCATAACAATTATTCCGAAGTCAACAAACTGATTTGTAACATATTTACATTTTTGCAAACATAATTAAAAATTATTGTTTGCAAAAATGTATGAAACAAACCAATTATTTTGTTCAGAATAATTATTATGAAATCAAAATGCTTGTGTCGCATTTTGATGAGTTTGGATATATGGAAATAAGGTTTTGGATAGTTAAAGATTGGGAAATGGAATCGGAGGAACTAGGAACCTTACACCACGGAACGAAGGCAGAACTTGCATTCCGGCTGCGTAAAGTTTTAGAAGAAGCAGGCCAAAACACAGAGGTCATAGAAGTAGAGCCGGAGGAAGCTCCGGTCCAGAATACCCCAGCAATTGATCCGATGATGGTGTTGATGAAAGAAATGATGGCACAGCAGCAACAACAATTTACTGATATGATGGCCAAACAAGGAAATAACCAACAACAACAACTTGCTGATCTGATGGCCCGACAAGAGAAACAGGCAGCAGAACAAAAAGTAGAGCAACAACAACAACTTGCTGATCTGATGGCCCGACAAGAGAAACAGGCAGCAGAACAAAAAGTAGAGCAACAACAACAACTTGCTGATATGATGGCCAAACAAGAGCAATTGGCGGCCAAACAAGGAAACATTCAACAACAACAATTTGCTGATATGATGGCAAAGCAAGAAAGTCTACGTGAAGTAATCGAGTCACGTATATCCAGTGCAGAGGTGAAAATCAACAACATGGAAAGGGAGCTGCGGACAGTTACCGAAGAACAAGAGAAATTACGCAAACTTTCGAGTGAATTACGCCAAGAAATAGCACAAGGGAAGTCAGGTAACATGATCAATCCATCAACTACTTCAGCCCCAGCTAGAGTGAAAACACCCGCATTTGATGGATCTACGTTAGCCACATACAGTTGTCCTTGTGAGAAGCCTGAATTCTCCAAAACTAGTCCACATACTTGCTGTAACTGTCTTTGTGATTTGTTGATGGTCATTGTAAAAGCGTATTGCACTGGAAACGAAACGTTTGAGTTCAAATGCCATATCTGTTGGAATACGTGGCAACACTACATCTTCCGGTTCGAATTTTCCATTTAAAATTGTGGTTTCAATGACATTGTTCATCATATTTTTCACCGAACATTTCAAAAAAATTTGTGCAACTTCAAAGTATTTGACATATTTAGAATTACAATGTATGTCACAAAACACATAAAAACCTTTTAAAAGCTAGGTTCCACACCATCATGTTTTTTAAGACGTTGATGGACGCAAATTTCTTTTTTTTGGTTTTTTATGTTCTTTTAAAGAATGGAAAACCAAATAATAAATCCTTTCACATAATAATGTACGACATAAGGCAATATTTCACAATAGGATGGAGAAAATAAAAATATAATACTTTTTTTTCCAAATTTGCAGGAACAAAGCTAAAATTGGGTTACTAATTTTCCTAGTTCTAGAAGCATATACCAAAATCATGTAACACATTGTTTACCTCAATCCAGCATATATAATATGTAGTTATATGGAAACTAATTTCTTCGAGCAAGCAAAAATTCTTTAAAAAAAAATATAAAAAATAAAAAAATTGTGTCCATAAACACCTTAGAAGCATGTTGTTGTAGGACCTTGTTCTTAAACGGTTCTTATTAGTTGTTGTGACACGTTGTGTTGTAGTTCCTACTACCCAACATATTTTATTTAAAAATACCTAAAGAAGCGTGTCATCACCAAAGAATATTCCATAACTATAAGACTAAGTGTGCTATCGTTGATTGAAAAAAGTTTATCACCCATCACCTCTAAAATATCACTTATCCCCTTATATCAGTGATATCTTACTGCCATTGCCAGTGGTATACGATATCTTCCGTTAACTGATTAGCCAATAGCAGGTCCATAGTACGCGCGGTTGTCACACCCATTGATCCAAAATTTATATAAAATTCATAGAAATATATAGAATTCAATTCAAGATATATAAAATTTATTGGTATTAATGCATTGTTACCGTTTGCAAATCACTATTGCAAACGTGTTGCCGGCTAAGTGCCACTATTTTTAAATAGTTTGTTCATCATGATTACCATCCATTTTTGATTATACATAAGCTATGTTTCTTTGTATAGTATTTGTACGAATTCCATTTCGTAATTTTGAGCTTTAAATCGATATAATCGATGTTATCCACTATCTTCACTTAGTTTTAGAAATATGTATCACATACAATTGCATACCAGCAACATATTTGGTGTAGATAAAACAATTTGATCATGTGCTAAATTCCAATATATATATAATTTTGATATATAAATAAACATAATCGTTTGTCAGATCATAATTTCATTTTTCAATTTCATTATATTAGGTTCAATGTAAAAACATTGATCAAAGCAAACCAAATATATAAAACGATATATTTAGATAAAAATAATATAGGCAAAACCCCTTAAGTTAATTATAAGAGCGTTCCATTTATATACATAATATATAGCCTATGTTCATCGAGAATAATGTACGTTTCAAATAGTGAAAGAATTTTTCAAATAGGTGCAGTGGCTTTGGAGATTATCAAATACGAACAAACAAACATTAATTTTTATATATGAGCCGTTCACTGCACAAAACGATTAACTCCATAAAACAAAATGTTGAGAAATTGAATTTTTTTCAGAGGTCAAATAAATTTCGATATTTAGTAGTGTTAATCTTTATCATTCAGGAATGTTATTATAAACATAATTTATTTAATTTTGGTTACTAAGTATATCAATTATGTATTATAGTAGTAATTTAATTAGTATAATAGATATTATTAGTTTTTAATGTCAGGTTTTTAATAGTCATTTTTTAATGGTCAGACAAATTTTGACTTTTAATGGTGTTTATCTTAATTATTCAGGAGAGTTGTTTTTCACATAGAAAGTTATGACTATAGCAAGTACTTTGACATTTAAATTTAAAATTTTCCAAAAAGTGGAGTTAGTCGCTTTGTGCAGTGAACGGCACATATATAGATTAATATACTTTTTAGTAATTTTTTTTTTCTTTTTAGTTTATATCTAGGAACAGTAAAAAAAAAAAGAATAAGAATAATTTGATTTTTCACAAATTATTTTAACTAGCAAAAAATCAAATTACCGTAGAGGGGAAGGTGTAGTGACAAAATAAACCATTCCAAGGTTACACAAGTTTTTAAAGTAACATTTGCAAAATAAGTAAATTCCTTTTCAAAATTACCATTTAATTTATTTCTGTCTATTCATTAAATTCCTATTAAAAAATTAAAGTAATAAAACAAAAATAATTATTCAATAAAAACATTAATCAATAAAATCATTTTACAAAATTATGCAAAATTAGGTAAAAAACATAAAAGAGCATTTTGAAGTCGTACATTTTTTTTGTCGATTTTTAAAGTTTTGATTTTTAAAAAATCTGAAATTTTGATATATTGTTCGTATTGACGAACGAAAAAAAAATACTTTCTGGTTTTATTTTTTGGGTACTCTGAATTGGAGTTATGCGCGGTTGAATATTTGAGGCTTTTTCACGTAGTTTTGGTAATGGTGTCAATGTTTTATCAATAGATCCCATAAATTTCATGCGATTTACGTACATTTTTGCAAATAAAGAGAAAAATGGTTGAATAATCGAAATGTGTAAGTTGGAAATTAATAATTTTTCTGTTTTCCGCTAGGTGGCGAGTTAAACCTTGGTTTACTTCAAAGCTCATATCTCAAAAATCGTCATTTTTGTTTCTTTATTTTCACAAATTTTAAAGTAAACACATGCAGCTATGAAATTAAAAAATAAAAAGTGAGAGATTCCATATGGATTTTTTTTATACGATTTTTTAAAGTTTACTATATGAAAAATTCACATTTGTTTTTACATCAAATTAATTATGCTTTACTAAATGTGAATCTAATATATTAAAAATTTTATATTTTAACATCTGTACTAAATTTGAAACATATTCTGTGCATTACTCATTGAAAAACAGGTTTTTATTGAGAATAAGAATTGGAGATTCCAACTATCGAAAATTGTGATGTAATGGCAATGTTCATTGTTTATTGCTATGATATGGCTATGGTATATGGCAAAACCCCCGATATACAAGCCTTCTTCATTTTTTGGAGGATTAGAGGATTTATGTCGTAAACATCCTAAGTCACTTGTGAAGATTGGTTGTTTCCAATCAAATGTGAAATCAATTTTGTTCGACTACTGTCAATTATTTTTTTTTATATGTGAGTGAGTTATAAAATTCAAGCAACTTTGTGAATCCTTTGAATTTTTTCAATTCAAAATCACTTATGTGTTTCTCTAAATGAACCTTACAGTTTATTACATTAAAACGATAAAAGATGGTAGGCTTTATATAAATAATTCATAACGTACAAGAACCCCGTTTAACAAGAAATTGTTTGAGAATCTAGTTTAAAAATACTATGTTTTATGAACTTAAAAAGTCTTCTACCTGTCTTCTCCTTTAAAATTTTTAAAAATTTGGGTACCGTAATAAAACTGTATATTTTTATGTGTATATTTGTTATGCTTTTCGTTTGGACATTGGTCTATGTCCGTCCCGCTGATATTTAAATAAAAACTCAACATTAATTATCCTAAAATTTGTTTAGGGAGCAAAGGTTACGCTTATTCTTTGAATATTATTACATTAAGAATAAATGGAAAGTTAAATAAAAAACATTTTTCCACAGCTATAAATTCTTTCATATCACTAAACACAAAAGTATCCCTTTTTAGACAAAATAAATAAGTTACCACAAACCTTACCTCATTAAATTTAAATGTACACAAAAAGGTGACAAATGTATTTAAAGATGAAATTAAATAAAAAAAAATGAAATGCAAATCATTTAGCAAAGAATACAAGCATGAGTTGAGAGCCACGCGTCATATAACAAATGAAAAACAAAAAGAAAAGAAAAACAACAAAGTAATTATCTAGAACATGATTTTTTCATAATATGGTAGTATATCGCGGTAAACCCTTATTTCAAACAAAACGTCACGTGTATTTTTCGCTAATTTTATTTAAACTATGCAGAAGAAATTAAATTAATGGATTACGTTATGTTATATTTTTACGTTAAGCTGTTCAAAACGAAAGACAACCTAGAAATACAGCAACCATACGTCCAGAAACATTACGAGAAATGGATCAAGGAAGAGCTTTACGAGAGGCCGCAGTGGCTGTTGGTGTTTTTGGACAACCAGTTTCATTAATTTCACCATCACGATATAGTGTAGGACTTCTTACACCACCAGGTGATATATAACAATAATTGTAAATTTTTAATGAATCTCTATTCGATTAAGTTAGGTTGTTATATTTCAGCATTAAATGGTTTATCCACTGGACAACTCCTTCATCACTCTCAATTAACACCAAATCTTGCTTTAACCGCGGGTATAGCTCATCATCATCAACACCATCACCAAACGGGTGGTTTGGTAAACGGTGGCGTCAATAATAATAATAATAATAACAATCTTAATAGTAATAATAATAATAATAATAATAATTCGATAAGTATAAACAGTAATGTTCAAGCAGATTTTAATTCTGGTGTAAATACAGTTTCATCTTCAAATCACTCATCTAGTAATCAGTCACTACCAACAAGTTCACCAAATCATTTAACAAATTATGGATCAACTAGTCCGAATTTTAAACATGAGAATAATAAAAATTATCTAGTCAGCCCACTGTCAATAGGATCAGGCAGCCCTGCACCAGAAAATGATAATGATGGTAAGTTATAAATTTTTGTATTCTTTCTATTTCAAAAAATGTGTTTATTGTGTGGCCTAGCGTGTTTATTGTGACCTAATTAGTAGGTCAGAGAGGAAAGTTTTCTAGCTAAACCATTGACTTTTTGCTTGTTCTTACGTTCGTTCAACCCCCCACTATCAGATCTGCTGCTCGTCAACAAGTGCTCTATATGCCTCCGCATTCATGGCCGTCGGATAGCATACCCGCAGAACTAATTACAAATGGAGGAGCGAAAAAATTGTACTAGTGTACTAGTGCTACGACGATGCCATTGATACCTACCTAATGATCTGCCGTTTTTGACTTTGTTGATGGCTTCTTCTATTATTGGGTAAGGGACAAAATTTTCCTCACTTAATTGAGTAATGGCTTGAATAGGATGGATTACATTCGTTATATTCAGTAGGTCTTGAAAGTGGGATCGCCATACTGCCATAGCACATCAAGTTCATTTATTGTAAGCTCGTTGCTTTCATTTCTTATGGCTGATCTTGGGCGGAAATCTTTTTTAGATGTCGCGCATTGGCAAAGCACTTCAAGCAACACTTCTTTCAAATTTTCACTAGCCTCATGTTAGTTGATGTTTTCGGTATAGTTTTTCATTTCGCATATAATACTCAGTTTGGTCGCTTCGAGTTGTTCTTGTTAACCATTTTTTCTCGCAGTTTTTGTTTGTTTTTAACGCTTTTGACGTAAATGGTCGTCAAACCATTCGTTTCAATTCAGTGCTGGTTTTCCGATTGTAGTTTGTGCTGCAGATATAATGATTGATTGGAGAGTTTGCCACTCTTCTTGAATATTTTGAACACACCACTCACCACTAATTATTTTTAACAAAAAAAAAGTTTAACATAAATACAATATCGTTTGAATCAACTACACCATGCACTTATTAAATGTTACCACTTTAAAATAACCGCATTTTTGGTTCGAATTTTTATATAAGATCAATTTAACCGCACCATGCGTTCAAGCCTTTTTATAAGTGGTTAATTCAACAACTCATTCGTTCGCAATTTTACCGATGCATTTTGTTTTAGATTTTTTTAAATTATCGAGTAAACTCCTTCGTATCTATATATCAAAACGTGAATATAATTAAAAAATAATTATTGAAATATGGAGAAACTGAAATCTCAAGCTCTGAAAATGAGATATGAAGAATTCGGTTTTGGGTAAGGATTTTGATATAGTTTTCAGCATAAAACTTTTATGGGGACATTGTTTTTAGTTTTGGGCAGCGATGTATATCAAACATAACTCTTTGTTAAAGTACATGTATCTCTATTTAGATATTTATTACAAAACTAACACGGAACATCAATACGTTGCCGGAAAATCATAACAGATCATAATTTAGTGAAAAGACGATACAATCAGCAAACTCCTCAAATGGAGAGCATTTGCGTTTCGAGAAAATATTACAAAATCACAAATTCATATTTCTTTCAAAGTTCCAAAAATATTGTAAAAATTAAATAAAATTCAGCTTTAAAAAAAAAATAAAAACATTCCAAAAATTATTACAAAATCAAAGATTAAAACTTTTTTCAAAAATTCTAAAACTATTGCAAAAATTATAACAAAATCAAAAATTGAAACTTTTTTAAAATTCCAAAAATATTGTAAAAATTAGAATAAAATCAAAAATTTAAACTTTTTCTAAATTCCAATAATATTCCAAAAATTCTTAAATATTTAAACTTTTCCATAGTTCTAAAAATATTGCAAAAATTATAACAATATTAAAAATTGAAACTTTTTCCGAAATTCTAAAAATATTGCAAAAATTATTACAAAATCAAAAATACAAACTTTTTCAAAATTCCAAAAATATTTCAAAAACTATAACAAATTCAAAAATTTCCATGTCCAATTTCATGTTCAATTACATTAACGTCAGAAAAACAGCTAAATTTTTTTTTTCAAAAACTGGCTAAAAAAATAAATGAAATCATTTTTTTTGACACACTTTTTTTTTTTAAACAAAAAGTGTTGTGTAATAAGTTCAAACCTTATTACACAACAACACATAAATACCTTTTAAGACCTAGGTCTAGACCTAGGTCCACAACAACTGGCGTTCTAAGGTGTTGATTAACGCTTTTTTTAAACCTCTACGGGTTGAAGCCACCTGAGACTAAGGGTTCCGGCAAACTATTCCATTTGTATGCAGCTCGGACAAAGAAGTCTTTCTGCGATCTGCCAGTATGACAGCGCGGGATCTCGACCGTTTCACTGGTTGCGGTAGTCGATTGCCGAGTGGAACGGGGGTAAGAATAAGTTTGAGGCATGATGCCGCTGATTTCATCTGAGCACTGTTGATGACGATATTTGTAAAAACCAACGAAGTCATCAACAGTGCGACGATGTTGTAGGGAATCAAGTTTTGATGTCAAAGCTCGATCACCCACAATTCGTATAGCCCACTTTTGAACAGAAACCAAGAGGGCCAAGATGGAAACAGAAGCAGCACCCCAAACTTGACAACAGTACTCCATACAGGGACGAATATAGGACTTATAAACATGGAGCAATTGGTATGGAGTGAAAATTTTTTTGCAACTATTTAGGAGGCCGAGTTTTTTAGACGCGCTTTTTGCCATCACCATTACATGATCGTTCCAGAATAGGTCATTTGAAACTGTGACACCCAATGAACGAATGTTTTTACATTCACCTATTGGTTCATCACACATACTGAATAAAATATCTTTGGGGAACTCGGTCTTTAATCTGGAAACAATCAACAGCTGTGTTTTGGTAGAGTTGAAATTGACCAGGTTTTGGTCACCCCAATCGGCGACTTTTTTTAGGTCTTTATTCACGTTTATGGCAGCGTCTCTCCGAATTCGTTCATGCATTTTGCCTTTTGAAGGAAGGGGCTCGATCTACTTGTGCATAGTACTATCATCTGCAAAACAATTTATTGGGTTGCTGGTGATTTTCAACAATTCGTTGATATAAATCACAAATAGGGTTGGGGACAATACTGAGCCTTGAGGTACACCAGCGCTAATTAGTTTAGAATCAGAAGAAAATCCGTCTAAGGAGACCGAAATGTATCGACTGGATAGAAAATTTGGAGTCAGCTTCAAAACATTGGGATGAAAACCATACGCAACGAGCTTGTTGATTAAGTTGGCATGCCAGACTCGATCGAATGCCTTGGAGATGTCTAAAGCGATAACGTATGTTTCACCACCTGTATCAAGTATGCTGTTCCAACAATGTGCTACATAGCTTAATAGATTGGTAGTTGATCTTTTGTTTCGAAAACCGTATTGGCTGTCGGATATTAAATGATTTTCTTCCAGAAATTTTGAAATATGTGTATTAATACCATGCTCGTAGACTTTGGTTAGGACCGATAGTAAAGCTTGACCTATAATTTGAGATATCGGATTTCATTCCCTTTTTGTGGACGGGCTGGACATTTGCCAACTTCCAGAAGGGAAGGGAAATATACCAGATTTGTAGGATTGGTAGAATATTATAGTCAAAGTTAGTGCAAGTTCTTTGGAAAAGGTTTTTAAAATAATGGGTGGAATATTGTCCATTCCTGAGGCTTTGTTGATGTTTAACCCCTTTAAAAGTTTATCGACTATTTTGGGTTTGAAGTGAAGTTCATTCATATTAACTCCTGAAGACTGGATTTGTAGTATTTCTTTAGGAGTTTCCAAAACAATGAAGTTCAGAGCAAAGCGTTCAGCGAACAAGTTAGCTTTTCTTGCGGGATCATTGACGATTAAATCACCATCAATAATAGGGGGCATAAAAGTTTTGTACCAGAATTTAAAGAATTGATGGCACTGTAGAAAATATTGTCAGAAACAGACATAGATGTAAGTTTTGAGGCTTTCGCTCTGTCAATTTCAGACTTTTCGTTTGAAATAATCTTGTTAGATATTTTGTTGGCCTTTAGATATTGGGATCGATTAAATGGAGTTTTGTTGAATCCAAATATTAAATGATCTACGTTTGTTTCTAAGGGCCGTTTTGGCAGCTTTCGAATACAAGTACTTTTGTTTGGGTTTTACTATAGAGAAAGGGACAAATTTATTGATAGCAAATTGGATGGTTTCTGTAAAGTTTTGAGCAGAAACATTTACATTGTCAGTGTAAAAGCAATGGCGGTCGAAAAGGAAACCACGGAAAAAAATTTGAAGACCACTCTTATCCATTTTTGAGTAGTGAAATATTTTACGGGGTTTGGGAGCTGTAGTTTTAAGTAAATCAGTTTTGATAACTGATGAAATTAAATAATGATCAAAATTTCCAATACTACCTTTCGCGACCTCGACACTCGTAAATTCTGGCATTGTGGTAAGATAGAGATCTAAAAGAAAACTATTATCACCGCCATTACGGGGAGTGAAAGTCGGGTTTTAACAATTTGGTATAGGCTCTGAGACGCGGCAAAAAATTCTACCAGTTTTCCACTATTGTCAACATCGTCGGTCGATTTGGAGAATTCCAACCATGATTTGTTGTGGACGTTGAAGTCACCGGTAACGATAACTTCACAATTAGGGGACTTTGCTCTAATATCGTCCAGAATTTTTGTCAATACATTAAAAAAGTTTGGGTTACGTTTGTTGGGGGACCGTAAAAAAGATCATTTCTGGAAGACAAATCTTTAAAACCATTGTATTGAAGCCGTCACCGGTTAGTTCAAAATTTGGAAAGCGTGTATACGCAACACTCTCATGGATGAATGCGCATACGCCCTGATGGATTTTGAAAGCTGATTCGAGCCTATATTTGGAATTAAGCGATTCTATAAAGAGAAAATTTTCAGAAACTTGTTTCCGTAAGGAATAGGAACATTTGTCGTGCTCAAGATGATGTTGCACGTGGTCATGGTTAGCGTTCAATCCGCAAATGTTTTGAACATGTATTTTACAATTTTTTATTGATTCATTTATGTGTTGTCCCTGCAAATACCGTGGACGTGCCGCTTTATGGGCGGGTGGATTGCGAAAATTTGCTTTACCACTTGCAGACTTATTTTTTTCGTTTGTACTGCCATATATATGAGCAATTTCACGAAGATTCAACAACGTTTTGACTTGACCCCTTTTAATTTTGATTTTTTTTTGTTTATAGATAGTCTTTGATAAATAAAAAATACAAGTTCTCTTAGAATTTTTTTTTTCGACCAGGGGTCTTCACAGGGTGCCCCTCAATTTTTGTTATTTTGTGGTGTGAGTGCATTAAGAAAAAAATGGTGTAATTGAAAAAAAGATGGAATAGCCTTTTTTTTTCAACTAAATTGAAACTTATTTTATATCTAACCACTTGTGAAAGTTTAGAACACGCCTTATTTTTTGTTTTAGAGATAAAATTCGTTGCGCATATGACTGTCGGGAATCAGTTTTTTTTGTTCTGAAGGAAAATTATAAAAATGGCGATTTTTAGATTCAGATTTTTTTTTTATGTTAAATATCAAATATTTTATTATTAAATGAACTTTTTAAAAAGCAATTTCAGTCAAGTTCAGCAAAATTTTGCGACATTTTGACTCGACCCTTTTTAATTTGGTTTATTTTGGTCTATATTTAAAAAAATTCTACTTGAAGCCGTATTTTTCATTTATCAAAGGCTATCTATAAACTAAAAATAAACCAAATTAAAAAGGGTCGAGTCAAAATGTCGCAAAATTTTGCTGAACTTGACTGAAATTGCTTTTTAAAAAGTTCATTTAATAATAAAATATTTGATATTTAACATAAAAAAAAAATCTGAATCTAAAAATCGCCATTTTTATAATTTTCCTTCAGAACAAAAAAAACTGATTCCCGACAGTCATATGCACAACGAATTTTATCTTTAAAACAAAAAATATAGCTAGTTCTAAACTTTCACAAGTGGTTAGATATAAAATAAGCTTCAATTTAATTAAAAAAAAAAAAAAAGGCTATGCCATCTTTTTTCAATTACACCATTTTTTTCTTATGTTACACCGCTAAAAATTATTTCAAAAAATTAACAGTGTACATTTTTAAAAACTTTGTTCTAATACCTATTCAACGACATATCATTTATGAAAATCGATTGAGTAGTTTTTCTACAATCGCTCGTCAAAATGCACTCACATCACAAAATAACAAAAAATTGAAGGGCACCCTGTGAAGACCCCTGGTCGAAAAAAAAAATTCTAACAGAACTTGTATTTTTTATTTATCAAAGACTATCTATAAACAAAAAATAATCAAAATTAAAAGGGGTCAAGTCAAAACGTTGTTGAATCTTCGTGAAATTGCTCATATATATATATATATATATATATATATATATATATATATATATATATATATATATATATATATATATATATATATATATATATATATATATATATATATATATATATATATCTTATATCTTATCTTATCTTATATCTTATATATATATAAAAATCACGTGTCACGATGTTTGTCCGCGATGAACTCCGCAACAATGTAACCAATCTTAATGAAATTTTGTACAATGTGTGTATGATGGTCTAGCTTGAGAGATAGGATAGTTATTATCTTGATTAAATCCCTAGATATTTTTTAATTGCGAATTAAATGTTAAATATGAATGGTTTATATGCCAACTTTCAGATGGCAGCGTAAATCAATTTATTCAATTGATAGTAAACTTGAACTTTGTGTAAGGCCATTATTAGACTATCAAATATGTTTTAGTAAAGAAAGTTTTGTTTTATTTGATAATAAACGAAAAGCATATTATGCTAAGTCAAATACGTTACCAAAGGTTATTGATAATTTTTTGCACGATCAGGCGATTTTGCATGTTCGCTGATTCGTAAATAAACATAGTAAGTTTCGTTTACAAATCACTGGTCGGTAAGTAATTACTTACCGATCATGCAGCCGGTAAGTAATTGCTTAACAGTAAAGGAGACCTCGGAGGTAGGAGGTAGCGAAATCCGAAATTCGACGTCCACGCCGTGCTGCCTGGGTAATGCTGACAGAATTAGGTTGGTGTATTGGAGACAAGCAGAGTAAAAACTGCTTAGTCAATGACGCTACATCACGGCGAATTAGCGCTCTACAACCAATGCGACTCAAGCGTCTGTTCTCCATGTCAGGGGCGGCTTGGAGCGGGCGTCTGTCTTGAATCAAGCGGCTCGCTATATAAACGTGTAAAAAGGTTGTTTCTGGTGACCTTAATATGCAGAACGGACCCATTCACGACAATTTGGGTTGGGCCTAAGGTTAACACCCTAGCCCCGGAAAACAACTAATATGTTAAATTTGGTTATCAAAAATAGAAAAGACAACAGAATTTTTCCTGGACGTGAAAAAGGACCAGACTACCGAATCGGAACGTGGAACGTGCGCAGCCTGAGCGCTCCTGATGCTCTTATAAGTCTAGAAACAGAGGCTGAGAGGTATAGGATGGATATTATTGCTCTACAAGAAATTAGACAGCCGATAATCGGAAAACAAGATTTGGATAGTCACTCTCTATACTGTAGTGGTCATCCTTCTCGAAGAGAATTTGGAACTGGCTTTCTTGTTGGTGCACACATACAAGAAGCCGTGATGAAATTCATCCCGGTCAGTGAGAGGATCTGCTACCTACGTGTACGCGGTACATATAACAATATTTCTCTTATTGCCGTGCATGCACCAACTGAAGCTAAGACCGTCGACGAGAAGGATAATTTCTACATAGCACTAGAAGTGGTTATGAAACAAACACCAACACGCGACTTCATTATGGTTCTTGGTGACTTTAATGGACAGGTTGGAAGAGATATCTCTTATGGAAATGTGGTGGGTCCCAACAGCCTGCATTTGAATTCGAATGATAATGGTGAGAGAATGACTGAGTTTGCATTATCAAATAATTTGAGAATTGCCAGTACGTTCTTTCCGCATCGTTCGATTCATAAGCAGACTTGGGTCTCACCGAATGGAAATACTCGAAATCAAATTGATCACGTTCTAGTAACAACACGTTTCTTTTCGAGCGTTCTGGATGTGCGATCCTTTAGAGGTGCATACATTGGAAGTGACCACTTCCTTGTATGTGCAACGATAAGGTTCCACTTCCCAAATCCAGGCATTCCAAAATTCAATCAACGGAAACGTTTTAACATCTCAACATTAAAGAATGCTGAAACAGAAGAGAGATATCAAATCCATATTGCCGAAACATTGGATAAATCAGAAACCATTAATGGAGACGTCGATAAGTCATGGTATTTGCTCAAAGATGCTGTTTTAAGCGCTGCTGAGGGAATACTTGGACGACCAGAAAACCACTCCCAGAAGCCATGGATGGATCAAGCATGCCTTGATGCTATTCAATACAAAAGAGATTGCTATCTGAAGTGTCTACAAGGACGCAACACCAGGTCCATAAAGGAGAACTATAAACTGGCAAGACAAGCCGTTACAAAGCTATGTAGACGAACGAAGAGAGAATGGTGGAAGAGACAGAGTGAGGAGATTGAAAGCTTCAATAAGGAACATCAATCGCGTAACTTCTTTCAACAGGTTAAAACCTTAAAGAAGGGCCCTCAAACTAGATCGACTGCTATTCAAAACGAAAATGGGGAGCTACAAGTAGACCTTAAAAATATTTTAGATACTTGGGCCGCTTATTTTGAGAATCTTCTCAACTTAAGTGACCAGCAACAAGTCGGGCGACGAGCTAAGCTTATTCGTGCGTCAAAGGTACATGTAGAAGAACCCACCAGAGAGGAATTCGATGCGGCGCTGTCAAAATTAAAATGCAATAAAGCACCTGGTATCGACGATATAACATCCGAAATGATTGTACATGGTGGCGAAACTCTATCCTCAAGATTGTTTGAACTTGTTCAAATGATCTGGAGGACTGAAACCATGCCACAGGACTGGAACAAAGCTATGCTGATACCAATCCATAAAAAAGGTAATCGCCTACAATGTGCAAACTACAGAGGAATCGCCCTCCTCTGCACAGCATATAAGATCTTTTCCTACATTTTGCTATCCAAAATCAATCCTTTTGCTGAACAACTGTTTGGAGAGTATCAGTGTGGTTTCCGGCGGGGCCGAGGTACCACCGATGCACTTTTCTCGATAAGGATGATTTTGGAAAAGTGTCGAGAGTTCAACATACCTGTGCACCAACTTTTCATTGATTTCAGGCAGGCCTACGACTCTCTCGAACGAGAGACTCTATGGTCTGCTCTGGTGTCAATGGGAATTCCTGGTAAACTGGTATCAATATGCAAAATGACAGTACAGAACTCTCAATGCTGTGTACGAGTAGAGAACGAAATATCAAAGTTTTTTAAAGTCGACTCCGGTTTAAGACAAGGTGATGCTATCTCTCCTATACTTTTTAATCTAGCCTTGGAATATGTGTGCCTTCAAAAGAAACTACCGACTAATAACAATATCTTGTCAATAAACTCAGTACAGATGATTGCTTACGCTGATGATGTTGTCATCCTCGGCCGAAGTGAAGCTGTTGTGAGTGAGACTTTCAAGTCGCTTGAGAGTGGTGCTAGGAAAATTGGTCTGCAAATTAACTACAATAAAACCAAACATATGAATGTTTCAAGAGAGGCTGGGAAGAAAGATTTGATGTGCGGCGATGAACGAATTGAGGGAGTTGAATCTTTTAAATATTTGGGATCAATGCTTGACTCAAACAACAGCATACTTACAGATATTAAAGCTCGAATCGCTGCAGGTAATCGAAATTTCTACTCAATTAAACCTCTCCTTGGATCACCGTATGTATCAACTAACACCAAGCTCAAGTTATACAAGACATTGATTAGACCGGTTGTGATGTATGGGTCACAAACGTGGACCCTTACACAAAATGACGAATCGCATTTATCTGTATTTGAGCGTAAGATCCTACGCTACATTTTTGGTCCACTTAAGACAGACGATGAAGAGTATAGAACCCGGTATAACTTTGAGATCAGAGACCTTCTTGAGGGTCCTGATATAATAGGTTGTATCCGTTCTAATAGGATTGCTTGGTTTGGGCATGTTCTACGAGCCGATTCACAGTCTGGAATGATTAGAAAAATGTACGTTAGTACCGCAGGGAGTGGTAGACCGCGAAGTGGACCACGACTACAATGGGAGACTGACGTAATAAACGACCTTAAAAAAATCGGCTGCCATGGTAATTATGTCGCTGTTGCGAATGACCGTGGTGAAAATTCAAAGCTGATTAACCTGGCAACGCTCCTACATGGAGCATGAACGCCTTAAAAAAAAAAAAAAAAAAAAAAAAAGGAGACCTCAAGGTGTGAATAAAAACGATTATTAGTTAAATAATTGTGTACGTCTATTCACTAGCTTCAAATTTAAATAACATTCATTTAAAAATATTGCAGTTAAAAGATTTAAAAAAAGCAATTAATTTTGAAAATATATTCGATGGAATTTAGTTTTGCAACAAAAAAACCTATAGTATTATGATGAAACGCAAAGCTTACTATTTTGAAATGACATTTTAAGAAATTTTCTTTAAAACATTCAAACTTGAATTTTGTGAATGAATTTTATTATTTAAATAGTTTTAATTGAATTTCTATTAATCGTGCAAAAAATGTAATAAGCATTTTGAGCATTAAGAGTATTACCGATTTCGGATATATTAGAGATCTCGACTTCGTCTCGATCTCAAAACATATATCCTCGATCGGTAAAACACTCTTACTGCCCTTAATACTTAAATAACTATTGTGCAGATTATATATTAATTATAGAAGTGTTAAAAAGTATCGGAATTCGGAACCTGTAAAAAATTTGTTTTATTGGTTTTTATAAAGTTGGAATAAATATAAGAGTAAAAATTAAAGAAAACAATAATTTAAATTTACTTATTTATTATTTTAAATTTTTCATTGATCTTCTATGTTAATTTACAAAAATCAATATCAAATTGAAAAATACTCTTATTTGTATTGCTAATTAAAATATAACGATTAGAGGTAAAAAAATTGTCATCAAAACTGGATGAAAAACTAGGTAGCGAAGTCTATTTTTTTACAACGGTTCAACTCATATGCAAATAGCAGGAATCTAAGTACGCGGGGTTGTCACTCCCATAGATCAAAAATTTAAAATTTTACAAATCTTCCTGCAGGAGTATATATTTAATTCGTCATTGAATTCTTTAATTATAACTATAAAAACATTGATCAAAGCAAACTACGCTCATAAACCGATATTTAAACAAAAAACCAAATAAAATATTTATCACCAATCACCAATCAAAAAATAATACACGACAATTTGAAAAAGCAAATCGTAGTGTATTTGCACAAACTTTGACGTTAAAAACAACGTTCTAAATACAAATACAACACCATCTATTGGATAACCCAAATTTATGAGGCGTATATCACACTATCAAATATATTGGTCAATAAGAAAAATATGAACATGAAATTGGAGGCACTCTCCAATTTCATGTTCATATTTTTCTTATTGACCAATATATTTGATAGTGTGATATACGCCTCATAAATTTGGGTTATCCAATAGATGGTGTTGTATTTGTATTTAGAACGTTGTTTTTAACGTCAAAGTTTGTGCAAATACACTACGATTTGCTTTTTCAAATTGTCGTGTATTATTTTTTGATTGGTGATTGGTGATAAATATTTTATTTGGTTTTTTGTTTAAATATCGGTTTATGAGCGTAGTTTGCTTTGATCAATGTTTTTATAGTTATAATTAAAGAATTCAATGACGAATTAAATATATACTCCCGCAGGAAGATTTGTAAAATTTTAAATTTTGATCTATGGGAGTGACAACCCCGCGTACTTAGATTCCTGCTATTTGCATATGAGTTAGCTTGAGTTATCGTAAACCACTGGCAATAGTAGTGAGACATCACTAGCCAAAGTAATGTTGGCGGATGAACTTTTTTCAATCAACGATAGCACCCTTAGTCTTAGTTATAGAATATTCTTTGATGATGACACGCTATTTCTTTTAAAATAAAATGTGTTGGGTAGTACGAATTACAATGTGAGTAACAACAACTCATGACAGCCTTTGAAGAATAAAGTCCACAACAACATGCTTTCTAAGGTGTCGATGGACGCAAGTTTTTTATTTTTTTATATTTTTTTAAAAAAAATGAACTTTTTCGTTTACTTGGAGAAATGAGCTACCATATAACTATTAAATGTGCCGGGTTTAATCCTTCAGCAAAACCATGCTTACATGATCTTGGTATATGCTTCTAGCACTAGCAATTTGCGTCCATCATCTTAAAAAACATGATGGTGTGGAACCTAGGTCTTAAAGGATTTTATGTGTTGTTGTGAGACATATTGTAATGCCAACTACACAACAAATTTTATTAAAAAATATTTCAAATATTTTGACATAGCACAAATGTTTTTAAAAATTTTTGGTGAAAAAGATGATGAACAAAGCCATTGAAGCTACAATCAATTTTGAATGGAAAATTCAAAGGGGGAGATGTACTGTTGCTAAGCATTTCAATGATCCCAACAGATATGGCATTTGAATTCAAACGTTTAGTTTCCAGTGCGACTCGCTTTTGCAATGACTGTCAACAAAGAACAAGGAAAATTGCTGCAAGGATGTGGTAGATTTGGAGAATCCGTACTTCTCACATCTGGACAACTGTATGTGGTGGTCAGTTAACGTCGGAATACCTTCTGATTTATTCGTGTACGCATCTAGATCGAAAAACGCAAAATATAATGTGTGCCCACAAGCACGAGCAAAGAAATAGAATTAAAACGACATTTTGAAATTTTTTCCTTATTAAAATAAATAATTGTTGCAATAAAAATGATACAATGTAAATTGAATGTTTGGTACGTTTAGTGTGACGAAAACAATTGAAAAAACAACAATTGTATTAAATTTTTCGTTGTTTCAAATGCTTCAGTCAAATCGAACACGGCTGTTATCAGAACGAGTTTTCTTGAATTTCCTTTCTTATGAGATACCGACAATATGCGACAGGTATAATGTTAAATAAACAAAAGTTTTACACTATTTGGTGTAAAATAAATTAAGTTTTGAGAGATTTTTAGAGTGATTAAGCTTAAAGTAATTATTTTAATTCACATGAATTTCACAATTTTAAAGCATTTTTTATTTTCGCTCAGAAAAACTTCTTTAAAACAGTTTTTGTGTGTTTCCTGCCGGGAACAAATACAATTTACAATTGTATAATCACAGATAAAGAATTCAATTTAAATAAATATGAGATAATGAAGTTTCAATTTAGAAATTATCTGAACATGAAAATTAAAATATGTTTCATTGTTGTTTCATCCATTGTGACTGAGTCTGTAAGATGGCTTTGAACTATGTTGTCTCTGATGAGTGTGAGTTCAATCCCGACAGCAATTACTTATTATCGGGAATAATACTTTCACTAATTACTTTGAGCAATAATTGCTCACAAAATTGCCCAAAAATTAATATTCCATTAATGTTGTCTATATATGGAACATATATGCCAATATATTGACCGTGTGTAAGATATGAGTTTCGTATTGATTTGCAACAATCAATAATGACTTTAAAATGACTTAGGAAGTTGACTAAATAGAAATATTTCTCACCCTATGAGTTCACATCCTATGAATTCTAATACAAAAACATTCAAATAATTTTGATTTTTTTGGCATCACTTCTTCTATTCCTTTTTTGCATCACTTCTTCTATACATTCATCGAATATATTGTCACTATTCTTACTGCCCTTGCTGACCATAAAATGTTATAACGATCAAAATTGTTTGCAACGTTTTTAGTAACCTACCACAGGTAAAGAAAGCGTATATTAAACCGCATGAGCACTGTAAAAATTTGTGTATCTATTTTTGTTTCGTTTGTTCTAATGTTCTATATAGAGACACACCTGAAAACTTATTTGATCGCGTATTTTTTTATATATCCTTTGTTGTATATATAATACTATTTTTTTATATTTTACTGATCAACTAGAGTGCTGATCCTTTTACATTCATATTTAAAAAAAAAATAGATCATTTCTCATTACAACTCTTTGAAATTATTGCTACTACGTCAACAAAATGTATACACACAAACTTTATTTATAGGCGTAGCAAAGCACGCCGGGTCCCGCTAGTATATATATATATATATATATATATATATATATATATATATATATATATATATATATATATATATATATATATATATATATATATATATATATATCAGTGGCGGATTATCATACAAGTTTTAAGGCAACCGCACCAGGGCCCCGCGATTCAGGGGCCCCAAGCATAAGCAAAAAAGAAACTAAAACCAGAGTTTGAAATATATTTATTTTCAGGCATTAAAATTACATTTTTTCTGTATTTAAGTGTCTATAATTTCATCGAATTTAATTTCGTCCAAAATTTCATTGTCAATAGAAAGAATGGATAAATCGTTCAAACGATCATTACTCATAGTATTACGCAAATAAATTTTGATTAACTTCAGTTTTTAAAATGATCGTTCGCCTATAACATTATCGACAAACATGCATAAAAACATTCGCAATAAAATATCGATATTCGGAAAAGTGGTGGAAAGATTATTATTGAACATTGTTTTGTACATCGATTCATAATTTAAATTATCAAATGTGAAATAATTTTTGGCAAATTGACATTCGTCAATCAATTGATTTGCATTGAGATCTTTTGGGTATTTTGCGGTTATTGTTCTGCAAGAATTAGCAATTTCTCCATCACTCATTAAATTTAGATGTATCAAAAACGAGTACTATCTAGATCTTCATAATCTTTAGCACGCTCTCTCAGATTGAAAAGAAAAGCCTTTATAATTGGCTTGAACAACGATTTTTAAAGGTGGTCTTTTTGTTCCTCTAGACAAAGTGTTTGTGACGTTGAGCAAGTTTGACTATCATTTGCGGTTTGAATATTAGATGAAACAGAATTTAAAAGCTGACAGGCATCATCAAAAATTTTATTGTAATCTTTATTTTCCAAATCTGTAACTATTAAATCAAACAGCTTTTTGTCACCGAGACAGGTAAATTAGATTTTTGTAATGCTCGATTCACAAAATTAAACTTGGTTAGTACACTTTTCCAGAGGACAAGCATCAAAATATTTTCGAATTGACATAGTTTTTTTTATCAAACCTGTTACCAACGCTTTGTTATCATCACTGAAGCGTTCCTCATGTAGGAAAGATTTTAAAACATGCAACACTTTTAAATAACAAGAATGTAAAACGTGAACTGATTCGTATCTAGCTGACCATCTCGTTCCAGTTGCTCTCTTTACCATGTATTCGCTATTTTCGGTTAATTGTTCTTGTAATCGATTCCATCGAATATACGAAAAATCCAAAAAAGTTTTTCAACCATATCAAAAAACTTAGTTGCAGCAGTATTGCCAGAAACACTATATTTACCGACTAAATTTAATGAATGCGCAAAGCAAGGGACAAAAATTGCTGTTTCATTTGTTTGACGAATCAATCTTTGTAGGCCACCATAAATACCTTTCATATTGTAAGCGTTGTCATTATCAATGTTTATTTCGTTTTCAATGTGGAATTTTATAATGATGTCAAAAAGATAATTCGATGTATGACCTTCGATTTCAATAAATGAAATAAATCGTTCACAAATGGTATTACTTTTAACATATCGAATACAAAAAGACATCTGGTCTGTATGGCTCACATCCTGAGTGGAATCGACGCTAAACGAATAATATCGAGACTCTATAATTTCCGAAACAATGTGATTTTTAACATGTTTTCCAATGATAGAGATGAATTCTTCACAAATTGTGCTTGAAAGATACGATGCTTTTCCTAAAAATATTCCGAATAATACAAAAAAAATCATTTGTCAATGTTACATGAAAAGAGTGAACCTTTTCCTTTATTGCCAAAACGAGAAATATGTTCTTGTAAAAAGGGATCAAATTAAGCCAATAATTCAAGAGATCCAAGAAAGTTTCCATTGTGTTTTGATCCTAAAATTTCATCGTGACCACGAAAAGCAAGTCCTCGTGATGCAATTTTAGTTGTACTATTAAAAGATTTCTCGAAAGTAAGTTCATTTTTGATACGCATTTTATGTGTAAAATTATTGGTCATGTGATACTTAGACTCTTCATGCTTCGAAATGCCTTGTGATGAATTTTCCAATTATTGAATCTTTTTAATGAAAATGCGTGCGATTTTCCATTCAAACCACCAAATAAACGGCATACAAAACAAAAAACTGTTTGGGCTGACGGTGAATAGATTAGCCAATCTCGTTTAATTTTTGTTGCATTTGTGAGTTTTCTATAAAAATGAAACTCAGTGAATTTTCGACCATATTTTCCAGCATTTTTCATTGCATCTATGTTTTGACACGCAAAGGCACCTAAGAAACTAACTGTATAATAGTACTTTATTGTTGAGATGTTTAATGAACTAGTTTATTTTCGATCGAAACTTTACAATGCGAGCGAGCAATGAGCATTGCAAATTTGTGAGAAAATAAAATTCATTAGACACGAAAGCAATACGACGTTTTACTCTTCCGACAGAGAAGCATGTTTTAATTTAAAAATAAAATTCATTGATAATGATAATAAATAAAACAAATAAAGAGGACATCTTTATAGTAAATGAGGACGGAGGACCTTCTTGCTCCAAAGGAGGACAGTCCTACCGAAAAGAGGACACAAAATAATCTATGGGCCGATCACTATACAAAGCTAATCGATCAAATTAAGCATGAAGTGAAACTCGACCATAACATTGAGTTAATTGAGAATACAACAGGTGAAAAACTTGTACTTGTTGACAGCCTATGTTATGAAACATATACAGCTAAAAAAATCATGTAAAACCCCGCCTTTATTGAAATGCAACTAATCGTCCAAATTTCAAAGGAATCGATCCAGTACTTAAGGAGATTACCTATTTTGAACAAACGAACATTTACATTTTTATAGAAGATAGAAGAAGATAGACACAAGAATATTTATTGAAAATCTATTAAAAGTTTATTGCAACACTAATCTTTATAAAATTGTTTTTATTCGCCTACATATTAAAGTGTTACTTTATTACTGTGATTTGCGGCTTTAAAGTATCACTTTTCAGCTATTTATTTTGTTGTCATAGCTACGTCCAGAAAAGTAAAAAGCATATGTATTTGTTTAAATTCTATGAATAATAAATTTTTTTATCAAAGCAACCCTCAAATTCAAAATTTCAATATCCAATTAAAATAGTTGTTATCATTTGTTGTCATAGCTACACAATAATTTGGAAAAAATAATAAATATTTTGTCAAAGGTTACTTGTTCCACATATTTCTATTTTAAAATTTATGAAAATTTAAAATTTTAATTAATAAACAACTTTTCTTAAAATAGTTTGCTTGCGGCGAATAAAAAATAGTATTTGATGCACGGACATAAGCTATTTTGGACTTAATGTGGGTGCAAATCTCGGCTAGCGCCTCGATTTGCAAACTCCACATCCGTCCAAACTCTCTAGCTTTACGTCCTAGCATCATAATGTACTATTGTGTGTTTTTTTACTGAAAATAATAATTAAAAGTATTCTTTTTACTAATTGAAATAAAATAAATCTGACTAAATTTAAATATTTGGTTTATATTTATTTCAATAACTTTTCTAAAAAAAGTGTTTTAGTTATTCTATTTTCTAGAGTATTGGTACTACACCGGTAACGTGAGAAACTTTGTCAGTATTGGAAAAACGGAAATTTTGGAAGCGCTACTCTCGATGTAAATATGTTATTGATTACTTTCATTTTGAAAAGTTATCGTTCAGCTGGGAACGGTAACGGTAACAGTATTGACATCGAGCCTAATTTCATAGAAATAAAAAAATAATCAACAATCTTTACAAACAATCTTTACAACAATCCTTACAACAATCGAATCAACGCTTGAAAACCGTTACTAATTCCGACCATATTGTTTGCGTTGTCATATCACTGTCTCTGCAATTTTGTATGTCAATTTTGTTTTTTTCGAGGAATTTTGAAACGATGCCAAAAAGATACTCTTATGTTTGACCCTCAATTGGAATAAAAGCAACTAATCGTTCATTGATTTTACCATCTTTTACATATCGAATGCAAAAAGCTAATTAATCGGAATGACTTACATCCAGAGTAGAGTCAACACTAATTGAATAATAAACTGCGTCAATGACGTCGGCTGCAATACGATTTTTGATTTCTTGCTCCATGGTGGTGATAAATTCGTCACATATTGTGCTTGAGAGGTACGACGTTCTTCATAAAAATATCCCAATAACAATCACTTTTATCATTTCATTAAGTTTGCTTCAGATGTCGGATAATATTTTTTTTTTGTTGCCAAATTTATTACTATGCTCTTTTAAGAAAGGATCAAATTTAGCCAAAAGTTCAAGAGCTCCAAGAAAGTTGCCATTGTGATTCGAGCCCAGAGTTTCATCACTCTCGGAAGTTCGGAATTAAAACTTTTGTTTTTTATTAATTTTCTTTATAAATTATATATCTTTATTTAAAATATTCGAATAGATTATTGCTTTTAGATTGCAAAATAGAGAAATCGAAAATTTTATTTGGAATTATTTATTTGAGAATCTGAGAAAACAATGGAACCCATAGTTAAAAACTGCTGCAAGAGTATCGTTTGAACTAGAGAATCAATTCATGATACACATTGTATATACTCTATTTCAGAGATTTTTTAAGGGTGTAATTGTTATCGTTTTTCGCAGTTCTGATTTCAGACATGCAGTTTTCAATCATCAAAAAATCAGTTCTGTTTTTTAGCCATCAAAAATGAATTTTTGAAAATACTTTAATTTACTAGGGTTTTTTTCGAAGCTGATGACCGTTTTATTTAGTAATCAATTTTGGAAAATGAGGATAAAGGGCCCCCAAAAATTTACCCGCACCAGGGCCCCCTGAACTCTTAATCCGCCACTGATATATATATATATAATATATATATATATATATATATATATATATATATAGATATATATATATATATATATATATATGTATATATATATATATATATATATATATATATACATATATATATATATATATATATATATATATATATATATATATATATATATATATATATAAATATATATATATAAATATATATATATATATATATATATATATATATATATATATATATATATATATATATATATATATATATATATATATATATAAATATATATATTTATATATATATTTATATATATATATATATATATAAATATATATATAAATATATATATTTATATATATATATATATATATATATATATAAATATATATATTTATATATATATATATATATATATATATATATATATATATATAATTAAATATATATATTTATATATATATATATATATATATATATAAATATATATATTTATATATATATTTATATATATATATATATATATAAATATATATATAAATATATATATTTATATATATATATATATATATATATATATATATATATATATATATATATATATATATATATATATATATATATATATATATATATTATATATATATATTTATATATATAT